>CP137676.1:11224075-11419993 GCA_037976565.1 Mesocentrotus franciscanus
ACATGAAAGGAAGAAAGAAAAACAAATATATTTGCAAGAACAAATTCTTAATGTGCGGCGCATTCGAACAATCAATATTCCATGATTGTAATATTTGTCCAGTCATATATTCTCCCATACTCCAAGAATTCTAGTTCGAAGTAAACTTAACAGAAAATTATTACAATTTTATTTCCAGTAAATAAACATTTACAGAGAACAGAATTTCAAACAAAATATGATTACAAAAGTTGATTTCCCGTTAATCTGGAAATGCTTAAATTTATCTTAATTTCCCCCTCCCTCGGAAAAGAAATGTTTTTTAAGAGTCTTTAATTCTCCCTTGAAATATTAATTCAAGATATTTAAAACAAAGAGAGCGATTCTTTCCCAGTAATCACGTAAATGAAGACATGCTGAAGATGATGTGAACTTCCCCCAGTAATTCATCGCGATTGTCGTCGCCTCTTCTCTTCTGTATTTTAGTTCAAGCCATTTATAACATTGCAATTTTTCTCAAACATGCTCAAGTAATCAAAACCAGTATCATCTTTTTCCCAAAATAATGAATCATATACCAAGTCTTCACATAGTTTAAACTTTTTCAAACATGTAATGATTACATTTTGCCGTCCAATACTCTTAACATGATGAAGTTAATGTTATTTCTTTTTCCCTTCATGATACTTGTATAGAGCCTTGATACCCCCCACTAAGGTTTTATTCCAATCTATTTCTCACATACGATGATTACAATTTTCTTTCCACTATATGAAAGATCTGATCACAATCTCTACTCCTCCCTTCAATTTCAGTCCAAGCTATTTTAAAAATGAATAATTACAATATTCTTTCCAATATTCTTAACGTGCTGATCAGGCTGATCTAAATCTCTCCCAAATCGTGTGCAGATCTTTTTTTACTTCTCCCTATAACCTCAGTTTAACCTTTTACTCACATAATATGATGGCAAATATATTTCCAGTATCTGGAATATCTGCATTTCTCTCCAGTATTGCATTTTGCACAGCATCTTTATTTATCCCCTCTAATTTAAATTCAAGCTATTTCTATCATAACATAAGCTGATTACAATTTTCTTTCCCGAAATGTATCTTCCCCCAAACAAACAAAAAAACAATAATATAGGGCAATCTCCACTTCTCCCCTATAATTTTAGTTTAATATTTCCCTAGCACAAGATGATAACAATTTTCCTTCCATTATCTGTAGCTGTATTGGATCTTTACATCCATTAAAAATCCTACATCGCGTTCTCTCCTCCAGGCGGTTAAAATAATGAAGATGATTACAGTTTTCTCCCCCAATAACCTATAAAGCCGCTTTGCTTGATAGGGGAGGTATAACTTTACCGTCGTTGCCATGGGGATAATGCATGATTTTCATCAAATAGAACATGCATCCTGAGCTCATGAAAGCTTTCTCGCCTTCTCTCACGTTTTCTCGTTTATCAAAGGTGTGTTCCTCATAATACTGAGCAAACATTGAGTCAATCTCAATGGAGGTATAATACCCTTTGAGATGTAATCATGTGATTTTATTAAAGATTTCGTTGAGTTCTGGTCAGGCATTTTGTTCTTGAAAGAAACAGTCTAACATGCTAACTGTTCGAAATCATTCTCAATGGTCAGCTATGTAGTAGATGAGAACAATTGATGGATATTGAGATTTGCAGTTCAAGAATCATTACATTTATAATAAATTGACTACATCTTGCTGAGAATAATTAATAATTAGAGCCACTAGACACAGGGGACCCCACTGGAAATAAGCTATCGAGCTTTCGTGGGTTATCCTGTTCAAGCTGACTTAAATTTGATCTGTTATTCTTGTATATTGTTGTATGTTGGAAGCTTGTCGAATAACAATCAATCAATCAATCATATGTTTACATGAGACTGCACAAAATAATGCATGTAAATGGCGTCAGGATTTGATCCAAAGATGTTAGCTACTTCTCGGGATGGACTTATTAGAAATACGAGAGCACTTCAAGATCAATCTTCTGTTTCATGGGACATTGTCATTATAACATTTTTCGACCCGAGAATACAACGAAATAAGGAAATCCCAAATTCATTTCACCTTTTAGTAAAATTCTACCTCCTCTTTAAATCTCAACAGTATTGTTGCGTGACGAAGGGAGCTTTCGAATGTTTGCTCTCTGAAAACGAATGTGCATTCAGGATTGGGTGTCAGTGATTGGGATTTCGAGACCTTTAGGACGGACAATCAGCGAGCAAACAGCATTTTTCCCTGACGCATTTGACAACGAAAATTGGATTTTTAGTCTCCATCTTCCATTAAGTCCGACAAAGTGATGTGACGATCTGACAAAGAGGCATAAAATGATCGTTATTCATGCATTTGATTCGTAAAAGAAACTAATTTGAACAAGAACTGATGCTCGGCGCACATGTGCCGTCATTTGCTGACGCAGGACTACGTCAGCGACTGGCGCACTTTTTGACGCAACATGATAATATTTGTTTTCCTCCAAGGTATACAACATAGTATTAAAACTGCTCTAGTCTGAGGACCCTGCACTTTTTATTCCCCTTGCATTTGTACCCATTCAATTCACCTAAATCGAGAGGGACAATGTGGGCAAAACACCTTGTCCAAGGATGTAAGCATCGAGCAAGGATCGAACCCGGGGTCTCTCGTCTGAGAGTCAAAAGCCTTTACAAATAAAACCACAGTGCTCAAACGCAGAACGAGCAGTGCTAACATTACTTTAAATTACTGGCGCAAGTGAAATTCCCATTGAAAGAGCAAGGTCGCGTGCGTCAATTACTGGCACTAATGCGTAAACGTTCCGAGGTCATCTAATGTTACCATCTATTCGATTCCCAAGAAAGGGAGATAATGAGCTAATTATTCTAAAGACTCGTTCGCCAAAACTAGATCACCACCATACACTGTCATCACCAAAAGGGACTCATATCGATTGGTCAATAAGCAACCAAAGACACGTATTGATTCAACATTTAAGCAAGCAAATACCAGTTAACATGCACAATTTGAAGAAGAAAATTGGATTTTCGTCGAAAACTGGCTTCAAGCAGCGCCGTCAGAGAGATTTTCTCGATTCAAGAGCTTGTGGAAAGACGAGAACAGATACTCGCCTTGCGTTTACTTTGAATAATTGGCAAACTCTGCACAAGTAACGGGAGGCAAATGTAAAGTGGTAGGGGATTCGGAACACCCTTGAGTTTGAAGTTGAATGGATCTTCCAAAGGGTATGACTGATGCCTTGTAATGTAAACCCAAAAGGATGATGGATCACTGTGTCACTCACCGAATGTGCTCAGTGTTTGTGACTGAGTCAGAGGTGGTGCGAGGGGTGGGGAGCAGGGAGTAATTTGAGGACAAAACTGTCGAATCTAAAGTAGATGTGAAGTTCACTTTTTTGACGTTCTTTCGGGATTATTTAGTTCGAGTGAAAATTAATTGGACGGTTGACCCGAGTAATGTCAAGAGATAGTCAACGACTTGTTTGTTTGTAGCCATTGCACACATAATTATACAAAATCCCGCAATAAGGAGAATCTTATTTTCATTACGTATTGGTTAGTTTAGTACATGGGGAAATGAATCCAAAGATTGACACTGTAATGTCAAGAGATATTCAAATACTTATTTATTCGTCTGTAGCCATTGCAAAGAACGGAGCAAAATCTCACAAAGTACATAGGAGATTTAGACTCGGCATTGTTCAGTTCGAGGGCAGAATAAATCTAAACATTAACAATATTATTCTGAAGAGTTATTCAGGGACTTGTCTGTTTGCAGCCATTACAAATAATTTCACAAGATATAACAAGGTAGATGCGAGCATTTGATGTTCATTAGAAATTATTTAGTTCGAGGGTAAAATTAATCCGATGACTGACACTACAAAGCCAAGAGATGATCAACGGATTGTTTGTTTGTAACCATTGAATAGTCATAGGTTTGGCAAGAATATACGAATGTGTAAAATAGATGCCCATGATGTCCAGAACTACATGTACTCATCAGTTAGCAAAACAACTGCCAACATGAAGGCCATCGAGTGCCATTAACAATACATAGCTCTCACGGCGAAATGAAATAGAAGAGTCATCATTAAAAGCTAGCTGTATTTTCAATTAGAAAGCAGGGAAAACTAATTTTAAAAAATAGATCCAATGTAGCATATTGGCTTGGGGACTAAATTATAGATGTTGAAAGAAGAAAGGACAATGTATAGTATAGCATTCCCAATTTACAGGGTAGAGAATACAGGAAACGTCAGAAAAAAAGTATTAATTTTATTAGTATTGAGTTAGTGTCTATCTCATGATTAATTGTTTCATTTGTTTGCACAACTGTTCTTCTCTTAGGGCCTCGCTATAAAAGAGAGGCAAAGCTTGCGCAAAATAAAAAGCCAGACTTGCCATCAAGCAATCATAAAAGGTCTTCGGATTCTAGAATTTTTCCTTAAAGGTTGAAAAATGGTCTTCAGATTTTACATTTTCTTATCAAGGAGTGAGAACAATTTTTCAACATGAAAAAATGGGTCAAACTTTTTATTGAACTCGGACACAAGGTAAACATTTGTCAACAATGAATGCGGAGGAGGGGGTGCATCATCCCCTCTAAAAAAAACATAAAGAGGGCCTTTGTAGGGACAAAAGGAAACTTCAGCCCCAACTCTTCTGAGAGCTAGGCAACGGAAAAAAAACAATTGTAACCGAAGGGGGAAACAAATCGGCAAGAGGTTTGGCGGGATTCTCTTGGTAATATTGGAGAATAACGTCGGAAAATCCCCCTCACCTTCCTTTTGAAGTTTCTAGATCCGCCCTTGTATCCCTCAGCAAATACAATCAGAATACATCTTGTCTAGTCTATGTAAGAAACTGTTGTCCCTCCAGGCATCGGGTGTATGGAAAATGGTTGTGCGCGCGTTTTAATCAAATCCACCCTCTTTTCTTCCACCTGACATGTTTCATAACAAAAGGAAAGATACGATTTGATCAGCCTTGTAAGCTTGCGGGCCAGGGATCGATTATTGGTCTACGGCATGTTGTCTGCGGGAAGATATCTGTCCTAATTATGTTTCAAAGCCGCTAGATTTTTGTTTTGTCATTTCTATTTGACTTCTTAAATGACAATTTCTACTCGTTCCCACATGATCTAGATAAAGTACGAAAATGTTCATCTCATCAATGAGATACCACCAGCTCCCTGAGATACAGAAATCTCCTTGATCCAATGGATTTATTTGATTTGTAGCTTTTTTCATATTGTGATCGGGTTATTCATATCAAATTAGATGTTAGAATGAAAACATATTCAAAAATGAATTATTTATATGCTAAAGGGAGTCTGATGCATATTTATGGAGGATTTGTTTTTCTTTTCTTCTGTTGTGATGATCGAGGTCATCCTTTGTAGTTGTTTTACATTGTGAAATTAAAAACATAACCATGGGAATCAAAACACTGATATGATTTTTGACTCGAGGTGTGGTCTGAAATCGAATCCGAAGTCGTCAAGTTGAATAAGTGTAACCATGGTAACGATAATAGTCCATGCTATACAGGGTGTACATGTATTATCATTTGTTTTGTGAAAATACGATATCTTCATCTAAAAACGGGATCCCAAACCCGGAAAATAAATCCATTAAAGCTATTCATCTCACCGAAAAAGAGTAGAAAGACCTCAGCCTAAAGCTGAACAAAAAAAAACATAATGCACATATTCATCTCTGTATTTTTTGGTTTTCCCAGTTCATGCTCGGGTAGGCCAATAATTTACTTATTCAGTCAGATGGATATTTTGATAGTAATTCGGAACGAATGCAAACATGGAAGCCTCCACGTTTGACCTTTTCCCGATT
Organism: Mesocentrotus franciscanus; assembly: GCA_037976565.1. Lineage (NCBI taxonomy): Eukaryota > Metazoa > Echinodermata > Echinoidea > Camarodonta > Strongylocentrotidae > Mesocentrotus > Mesocentrotus franciscanus. The sequence continues at coordinate 11,229,945 of CP137676.1, forward strand.
ACCTAGCTCCACTGGGCAAACCCTGAAGATTTCAAAGACAAAGTTGAGGTATGGTCATGCAACTGCATTATGAAATAAACTGCCTGGAAGCATTCTGGAAAGGTCGATTATGAAGTAGGCCTACATTAAAATTGGTGTAATGTGAGATTTTGGACTCATCAAAATGATGATATTGACTTGGTAATGCTGAGAGCCACATGCACTGCAGACATAAATGTGTGCAAATGGGACTACATAAACACATGTGACATTAAACTGTGGTCCAAACCTATCAGCTATTGCCAGCCATAATTATTTCGAATATGACGGCCTTTGAAGAGCGATCCTTTTCAGCGGACATTTCGTCCATGATATTCTTCAAAATTGACATTTAACAAAAAAGATGAGAAAGCACCAGACCTCAACCTCCTCTTTAAAACAAGCCCACGCGGATTTGTGCTAATCAGACCTTGGGATCTGAGGATTAGTGAAAACAAGAATAGTTAACGTGGGATGTTTGTGGTTCATTGCTCCAAGGTTTTAAAACCTAACATTAATTTTGTGTTGAATCTTTAATGGCATTTAAAGATCATGAACTTTGCAAAAAAACGAAGTGGCATATTCCCGCCCTTGAGGGCTCTGAAAATTCATCGAGCTCCTCGCAAGTATCAAGAATTGAAGATGAAGACATTATCTGTATTTCAAAAAAGTAGCTTGACGTTGCCGATGCATGTAACATGTTATGAGATTTAGTTTTGATTTCATAATCAATACAGGACGTGTGAAATATATATTTTAAATAACATATTACACCGTAATTGGACTCCATAATTATATTGTTACCTGTGCAATTGAAAATACTATACTGCAAAAGAAAGACCATTTTCAATGTAAATATGCAGGTCCATTACAAGATGACAAGTAATGATATGTGTTGCTCGTGCGATATTCCCATAAACAAAACTGATAAACGTTTATTATTAAAAATGGGAGTTGTAAATCTAGAAACAAATATAGCGGCATGTCTATATGGGAACGAGATTTTATTGTCTTTACTTCAAGTGACAATCCAATCTCAATAACCTCTAGAGCTGTCGGAGTGCGTCATCTCGGAATGATATTGCCAACTGTGATTTCTTTTCGAGGGTTTTGAAGAGGTTTATTTAGTTTTTGGGTCAGGCAATTTAGTAGCTCAATAACAAATGAATTACATTGGTGGTTGGATTATGCTCTTTTGATGCCAAGACATTATTATCATACGTAACCTTTTATAGTGACTTCTGGCGACGTAGAAACAGGGGCGCACGGGGAACCTAGCCCCCCTCCCCATTTTTAAAACATGAAAAATGTAAAGGAATGAAAAAGCGAGAAAAGAGATATAGGTAAGGAAGAAGGGGGTAGGGACAAGAAATTAAGACGCCTGGACCACTTCCAGCACCGCCCCCCCCCCTCATAAGTAGCCTTGTAAAAGCGCGTTGTTTATTTCCCCCGAAATGCCGGATGCCCCCTATTGTTCCAGTGGCCCGCAATGGGTTGACTCATGCTACGCCACTGATGGTGGAAGTATGGGATAAATATATACACGTTTGCTTGTCTGATAATATTAATTTTAAAGGATTTTGGTGTAAAACATCGTAGATAATTTGCATTATGAATCTGGTGTAGGCTGACTTCTTGAGAGGGGAAGGTTTGGGGACAAGTATATAAAGAGGTAAGTTCTTGACACCAAAGTTCGTGGATGATTTTTTTTTTGTTTTCGTTTGTTTTGTTTGTTTTCTTGTTTTTGCGGATAAATGGAAGAGTGGGGAAATCATGCCCTTGCCTCCCCGCCCCTCATGGCTACGCATATGGTGAGACAAGTGTTTTGACTGTATATAGTAGGTGGAATGAGGGCTTGATACAGAATGATACTGAGCTCGTTGTATCGCATGTAGTTACTTTTTTTAAACCCAATTAACACCTCTCTTGAGTCTAGCATGTGTAGTGTCACAATAAGAGCTTTAAGGCAACAAAACAACGTTGTCATAGAGTGACTTATCCTACTTTATGATTAAAAAGAAATGCCATCCCCTTCGTCTACATATTAATATTAACCTCGAGAAAGCAACTGCATCGTTCAGCATACAAGTGATACTAATACTGAGGTCAATTATGTTTATCTTTTAATACCTAACTGTCTTATAAATTTAGAAGAAAAATGATTAAAGATAAAGACCAGTTCTGGTCATGGGATTGCATTGTGAAAGAAATGTTGTGGAATCGATCAGAAAAGGTTGATCATCTAGCATATAAGTATTGGTGTGTACTGCAAGGTTCTGGAATCACCAAAATGATAAGAAATTTGGCCCAGTCTTGGTAAAGTTATAAGCACTGTACACAGAAAGATGTATATGGGACTACGCGACCACGTGTGCGATATCTATTTGGTCCCAATAGATATAATAGTTTACCAAATATATCAATTAGTAGGCGGTTTCCCGACTTTCCCTGCAAAATTTGTATCATCACATATTCTTTCACATGATTGGTAATGAGAGCTTCCATTTCATTTTTTTGAGAGAGGGGCGTTTCCAAAACTGGTCTTTACCTTTAAGCGGTTGTGAATGAATAGAAATCCATCAGTCTAAACAAAACGGGGGCGTTATTTTTTTTTAATTGTATTTATGTAATCAGCGACATACAACGAATAACATATGACGTAATTTAAGATATATAAGAATCGTCGGGTATCCCTTGTGAGCTGTTAGAATGAAATTCAATCGTTACTCCACGAGGTCACAGAACTGCATAAGATGCAGCGTCGGTTGTTCTATATCATTAGCACACAATCATAAACAATCTGCTGATTGTTGGCCTCGTTTCGTATTACAGTGCTTTCCTGAGGAGCAGTCTTTGGCTTCCTGAATACAGATTTGGTTACTTTGAACATGACTTGTTTTAAACAAACTGTTAAAACAGCGCCTCTTTTGACCAGAAAGGCGAAAGACGAGAGTCCTGTGATTCTGCCGACTCTGTCATATGATCAGAAACCCAATTGTATTTTCTACCCCTATAGGTAGGATCGTATGTAAGGACTTCAATCCGAAACTGTCCAAAGTGGCAGCGGGACCATTACACACTACCGTTTGATTTAGGTGAAAGTTCCTAAAATTATCCCCTTGTGTTAAAACATGCATGACGCTGGTGGAAATACTTAGTCCTAATCTTAATCAAGATTACACCTTCTACTTCTACTTTAACTAGTTTGCAGCTTGAAAATGGATAATTTTCGAAAACATCATTATTTTGTTGTACTGATATGACATCCTGTTTGTCTTTTAACACCAGGCACCAACCATGAGCACAAAACAACAAACGCGACTGCTTCAACGGGTCGACGCTATGGAAAATAACCTTTGAGCAGCTACACTTTGAAGCAAATCAAGCCAGCAAAACTCTGTATAGATTATTCCAATACGTACACATCTTATGAAGACAGTCGTCATGCTGGGGTTTCCTCAATTGCTACACTGAGCACAGAGAATGATTTAAATAAATCGAATAAATTCGTATGATGCCCAGCTTGTTAGCGTGTTTATATAATATTCTTTTATATCTACCGTGACGCGCATCCCTTCTCATCCACGTTTTGTTTTACCAGTCATAAAATCAGCTTGCAAGAGTTACACGGCTTTATAGCCCCTATAGCTTGGCAAATCTTCTCAGTATGTCCATTGGGGAGTACGCGTTTACATTTATGTTCTAGGTAATGACAAATCAAATAAATAGAAAGAAGATGAAATACTTTTTTATGAACAATCATTTAGCGAATTTGATTGAGATATCCTGTATATTGATTTCTATATTGTCTTTTATACATTTTCTTCGTGCAAGTACCCAGAGTATCAAGAAAGACAAAACGGACTGTCTCTTGGTTATGAGCTCCCATCATCCATCGCCAAGGGCTATACAGACGGTTTGAACTCCATCTATCACTGGCACGTTACCACCTGAGCCCTAGTTGATTACCATCAATTATTGCTGATGTTCATTGATAAAACATCTTTACCTCGTTTCTATTAAATATGGGTTATTTTAATAGGTGATCGTGCAGACGACGCCGTAAATTTCACCGTATAGTCAAGTGATATCTTTCCGGTCCTTGAACGCTATTTCCACTTTTTTGGTCAAAGAGAAGGTTGAATTCAGCAAATAATCGAGAATAATTGTGAGCTATCTTTCTTCTTTTATTCACATTTGGAATAATTCCATAGCAGCGGTGTCACATCGAAATGACTGGCCTTAATAATAGAATTCTTTGAAAACTCTTTACCAAACTTTGACGCCACATGGCATGTGTGTGAATTCCCATATATCTACATGCTTCTCTCCTCAGTTAGGACCTAAAGCCGTCGGTCCTCTGGTTGCTTACTAACAAGCATTTATGCTTTCTTAGCAGTCAGGTAAAATAACCACCACTAAACCACTAAACATAAATAATAAATACTTTTCATTGTTTGTGATTTTCGTCAAAAGTTTATGATTTCACAATCTCATCATACAAATTTCATGCATTTGATCCTATATTCGCTACATAAGCATTCACTTGGAATACCATCTGGGCAGTTTCTGTCACAGGACACCTACATGACCAGTAGACCATTAAAACGTAGATAATTCACATAATTCCATCAAGTAAAGAAGGAGACTTTGGTTTCGAGAAGCAAAAGTGGTATATTCTTTTTTTGTAAGAAAGAAAATACCATACTGCTAATGAGAATGAATTTCAGTAAAAGAAAAAAAATGACATAATAAAGAACCTTTTACTGTGATTTATGTATTACATGACGCCATTAAGATGTGGATTTACATGGAATGAACTTCATCCAAAAAGGAAACAAAAGTCATAGAAGAAAAAAAAACTTTTACCAGACTATTTAACTGTGGTTTGTTTGAAATAAGCAATCCCATTTGTGATGCTATGGAGACTTAATGCGGTTTCCATGTAATGAAGCTTACCAGAAAGAAACAATAGTCGGAGCAAACCCTTTCACTATGATTCGTCTTAAAGGCATTCTTTAACAATGCCAAATCTGAGATGCATGACCCTACGTGTTATCAGTGTTTGTGATATGGTGTAATATTGAAGCCCTAACAAAATTGCGCTTCAACATGATCATGAAGTGCCTCAAAAAAGTAAAAATCTTTTAATGACCGGTTTTACCATATTCATTTTCCCCAATAGACTAAAAACCGTTAGGAAAACGAAAAATGAAATTTCGATTTCCAATCATAAATATCTTGATTATCAGACGGGCGATCGGCTTGTAAACGTCAAGGGATTCCTGACTGACCTAAAGGTTTATAATTATGATTGCAGCATGAGCTAAATCCAGGATTTTGTTTCAGAATCTGAGGCAATGTTACCGAGTCACTTTAACGAAGCCATAGAGATTTAGTGTGGTTTCTAAAGTAAGCAGTGCCCTTTCTTCAAACACCTGCACGTCATATTAACGCTTGTGCATCCCCACACTTGCGCAACCTGTGGTACAGACCTGGAGTGGTTTATTCCTATTTGTTATACATTTGTGGTCACGCCTGAAGTTCCGTGGCTCTCCTCCGGGTTCCGTTCACATACACTATTCAATCTTTGCAGAGTTATGTATTCATACATGCTAATACCATTGGGATTTTCTTCATCTTTGTACAAACAAAACATATATAACGAGCTCCATTACTCAAACTAGCCGTTGTGCACATCTCTAACTTAGTCACTTCTTACCCTTACGCCTATTTTGCATCATCAAACGTTTTAATGGTTGGATATTGTCTGACATTGCATTTGCAAGTATGTTACAGAGGATTCAAGTACTTGGCGACATATATAATCTCTCGCAGGTTATGAATATTATTTTGTTTTGCTTTGCTTCTTTTTCTTTCTTTCTTTCATTTTTTTTTATGGGGGGGGGGTCATATCTTCAGAAATATCTATTTTCTCCATAGGACTTACGATACATTTTACGCTGTTCCTTTCGCTTTTGAAAAGAAAATCGAAACAGCTTTCACGATATGCATTATGATTTTTTCTTAGTGAATATATTCCCACCATTTGTATATTTTTAATAATTCAATTATGAAATTCAAAGTTCGAGCTTTAATGTCATTCTATGGTTCTATATATACCACGTATTCGGCACAAAGTCATGCTCCCGCGACATTTGCTGCACGGCGAATTCCCTCCATCAAACGGATTCTTCACTTGACAGACACTCTAACCCTCAACCTGATCTAACCTTACCATTAACTTTATATCTTTTAACGAAATTAAGCGCGGAGCATAATGTCCCCGTGGTGAATGTAGGGTCACCCAATATACGCTGCCTACCGTACCCTGTCTAAACTTTCAGGTGTGAACGGCCCTGCCCTGGCGAGATGCCCTCGAGGACGAAATCCGCTGAAACGAGAAGCATGTCCAATCTCGAGTGCGATGTAAAATTCCATGCAGTTTACGTCTACAAGACGTGTTTAAAAGTGGATGATAAAACCATAAATATTCAAAACACGTTTTGACGAGGTTGGAATTGAGGGTGTCGAGAGTCGGACTGGCTAGATGGCTGCTAAGATTTCTTGACCTTCAAGACGGGGTCTGTCCACTAGCCATGCTTCCATCTATTTCTATCTCGTCATCGCTATCTTTGGTAGATTTGAACCTATACTTGATGGCAAACGTTGCGACTTTCATTTCTACACCCATTTCAGATACCCATGGTTATAACACAATCGCAAGACTTTTGGAAAATCAACCCAACCGAATTTCAATACCGTCGTGCCTCACCTATTGATATGTGCGAACATTACAATCAATTGTCACAAGATCCGAACAATTGCCCATAAATTGATTTTCTTGAAAGTCATTGCGATCGTGTTGGTTATAGATTTTCAGTGGGGTTGTATTATAGATGTCATTGGTGACTCATGGTAATTTGCATTTAGGTTGCATTTAGGTCGGAACTTCAAACTCCCTGTGCGCCCAGAATGAAATTTACAACGAAATAATATCGAAATAACTCCACGGTAAGACCCGAAGTCAAATACGAACTGTAACAGTTTGTGCAGGAAAGGGAGAAAAGCAAATGCAACAAAACCTGTAACAATTGACCTCTCACTCTGAAAGGTTCAGCATCCGGATTCACAAGACCTGTAAGAGTAGCAACAGTCTGTTCAATAAAAAGTAAGAAAAGGGAAATACGGGATAGCGTAAGAAGTGACGTTTTGGTGTAGGGTTCAACATCCGAATCCATCAGAATGTGTAACAAAAATAGCGATAATCGTTGGATATTGAAATCGTATGTTACCTTTTAGATATTCAACACGCGCGGCCTGGTTATGTCAATCAAGCCCTGACGCGGAGGGAAATATGAATTCAACTTGCCTGAGGGAGCGCTGCCTGCGTGATCAAAAGTGAATTCTAAAACAAAGCGCAGATGCTGCGATGAGTGCCGAGCAAATTAGCACTTGCTGAAAGGCGGGAACATAATAAGCGGCAGGGCGTCTTTCGATCAAGAGCGCGATAGCACTGCGCACCGCTTTGCGACATCGCCTGCTATTTAGTGTATCATGATCGAACGGGCTTTTGAAATATAGCCGAGCCGTGTAGTATGTTGGCATGATATATTCGTTGCAACAAAGTTAGTGGCCAATAATAGCATTTTGTCGGTCAATCTCTACTTCAAGACAAATGTAATCGCAAAAACAAGCTATAATTGCATGATTCCGATCTTGATGTTGATCCATTATTGTTAATCATGAACTTCGATGTTCTTGAAATTTGTGTCATTCAGTATGATTTTGAAACATTGACACTTACCGTAGGAACAGTTCTTGAAAAACTGATTATGTAGGTCGGGTGACTTTAAATTGGAATTGGCTGACAAGATGTAAAAACAACCGTTGCATATAGCGCCAAACCACTCAACGGTTATCATTCTCGCGATTTGCACGGGTAGTTTTTAAATGACGCGTCACAAACCGGGCGTCAGCATATATCGTTATCAGGCCGCGGAGAACTATGAATCAATTTTCAAGATCTAATATCGCATCCTGATGCTAGCAGGACAGGAAGAGCATGTGAAGGTGAACCACTGGGGAGTTGTATGCTGTGATAGATATGATAACAATCAATAGCGTTGCTAGAATTGAGGCTGTTCGTCGAGATTGATCTCTAATAAAGGTTGTAAATAATATGTTGATGGTTTTGCATTAGCTATTCTATTGCCAATCGCATGTCTACCCGATAAAGCTGACCAAGCCATCGCAATAATAACCAAACGTGGACAAATTGAGATGCTGAAAAGGTTAAATGTAGAAAAAAAAACTTGCCTCTAAAAGAACACAAAGGAGTTTTGGAGGTGTGAAATATGCAATGCACGTGGAGACAAGATTGTGCACAGGTGCGATGGGTCGAAATAGAAACATTCAGGGTGATGCGATCCGAGACGGGAGGAAGAACATTCCAAAGATTGGTGATATAGAACGTTTGTCACGTCCCGACGCGCGGCCATGGATCCATTGGGATGGAGGCGTTGTGGAAGGGGGGAGGGTTACGATGGCATCCTGTTCGAACGTGACTTATAGAAAGAAAGAGCAAATCATCCTCATCTTATCGAAGTGATTCCCTAAGGTGGAATCGAGGAATGAGGAGCAAGCAGGAGGAGGGATGCCGATAGATGGATGGATGGGAGGAGAGAATGAAAGAGTGAGGAAAGACTCATAAACTATAGATACAGAGAAAGAGAAGAAATAGAGAGAGATATCAGGGTTTCTTTTAATAGAAACCTGGAGACGGAAAGGAGAGAATATTCATTAAAATCAATTGATTTAGATGCAGATGGCAGAGACCCTGATATTGGAAAAAAAGAAAATGCGAAGGAGATGAACTTCAATCTGTATGCATGAAAATAAAAAAAGAAAGAAGGAGAGAAAGAGAAAGGGGGCAATGTGGTCAATTTTAAATTAAAAGAGAAGGGAAAGAACAGATTGAGGAATTGATTCTGATGTAGATGGTAAAGATTATGCGACCAGACAGAAAACGAGAATACGTAATGGAGAGGTGTGAAAAGGGGTAGACACTCGTCGTGTTCGTAATTTCTCCTTAATCTAAATTCAACGTGCAATAAGATCACAGTTAGATATCTAAATAATAAAGACAGCAGTCGAGCTTTATCCTGCACGTGTAATTAACCACCGAGACCCATCATGTATCTATCACTTAATGTAACGATATGTGAAAATAATGAAAGACACGTTATGTAAACTGTATTGCTTTTTTAGGCCATAATGCTTTAAAATTCTATTTTCAGAGTACATCCTTTTTGTATATAATCTGGGCCCTGTCTTACAAAGAGTTGATATCAATCGCAACTTATTTGCGATTGATATCAATCGCAACTATGCACATAAGAGATGGGAGATTGCAAACTTGCGATTGATTGGAGGATTTACGATTGATTTGGATCAAGCGCAACTCTTTGTAAGACAGGGCCCAGCTCTGTACAATACATGACAATATCCAATGCGTTTTAGTGGACAACGGAATCGCTGGTTCATGGGGCGAAAAGTCTATCATTTGAAATGGTTATTGGTCACTTGAGTCGGTGTTGAGTGAATATAAAAATAAAGAGGAATCATGTAGGTGGCAGAGCAGACGTCATTTTTTCTGACATACGGCTGCGTCAGCGACTGGTGTGTTCTTTGAGAGTGACGTCACACAATACAAGTTTGCAGAGTATATAAACTTGCACATGGGCAAGATGGGCTAATTTACTTCATATGATTGATTAGCGAAGGTTTGATAATGCGATCGAAATGACACCTCGTGTGCGAGGGTCATTTGAGTTTGAAGTTCCGAAATGCCCTTTTCTGTCTTATATACCTACTTACGCCAGATATTGCGGTTGGTTCACTTATCTAGCGGATATACAGGACTATTTAAACAAAAAACGAGCATCACAACATCATCACAAAAAATGCATATCCTACTCCGATATTTATGATTAAAAACCAGTCTGGCCTCTTTTACGTCCGATACCGCTTCATGATCAACAAGCACCTTGATTTTAAGGCCATAGGATACACAATCACGATAATGGGCTTTCCAACAAGTCATTTGCAGACAGTGACGCTTTAGTTTCAAATGTCTTCCGGCGTTGCAATTTTCTCGATAGCTTTAGTTTCCAGTAATGACGGCACCAAATCCAAAAGAATCTCTCTTGAATTTCCAAAGGCTTTAGAAGATATCAAGTTGGATAATGATGAAGAGAGCCTAAAGAAGATTGGCTCGTGATCGGGAGACGCTAACCTGAAAGGAAGACCGAGTTGGGTCTCGTGTTTATTCAACAGACTTCGAACATCGCCGAGAGATCAGCTTACGACTTCAAACTTTGTTAAAAGTCACTGTCGCAAAGATATTATTTTTAGTTTACAGAGGAAAAGTAAATTTGGAAAGTCACGGTTCCACAAACAGTATTTTTCCTAAAGGAGAGACTCTGCATGGATGACATCCCCCAGGAACTTGAAAGTCACAAATCCTACCGTATTACAATCTCCAGCTCAAAGACAAACACAGATCATCCTAGACTTAAAGATTGATGGAGAAGAAACGAATATAAGAAAAATAATAGGGGTCGAGATGAATAAAGAATTCTGATCTGTGAGATCGGAGTCGTGCGGGACCACAGGCTTTCCGAACAGTAACGAGAAAAAATTAGCTATTTGCTACATGGAACTACATACTTTATTTTTACGAATCATTCACATTGAATGACAAAAAACAGTCATCTTTCACAAATGTGGGACGTCCTAATTCCTTCTAAACCCACAAAGGGATGTTTAAAATGATCATACTGTATCCCGTACGGTAAATGCCAGGTGTACAATATCTATTGTCATTATTGAACGTATTACATACATGGAGACCTAGATGACACATATGCCGTTAAACGAAAGCAGATAAAGTGGGTCAGGATGAGATATCGTGCATTCTAATAGCCCAAGGATAAACAACTAGGATGACGGGATATTGGGTTCTGAAGCTGCATTTCTAGAGACTGTCCCTGCAGTAAGACTGTACGGGGATTACTGTAACTAGCTGAAGAAATAGGAAATCACATCATATCCGGATTACCACCACAGGACTTAGCTTTCTCTCCCGACAAGCTCGATTTCTTTCCTATGCCCTCCAGATCTGGATTGCATTTCACTCTTATTTCGGGTTTTTTTTCTCTAGCTTTAAATTTTATATCGACCGTTTTCGTTTTTTCAAACTCTTCCAAACTTATTCCAACTCTCTCTAATTCTATCATTCTTTCTTTCTGTAAAGGCATATATAATTTCCACTTTCCACAGTCTGTTCACTACGTCATCACGACAATGCAAGCGTAAAATCCTAAACACTGCTAAAAGCATTATTTCTGCACTGATGACGCAAATACGGCATTAATTGATATACTATAACAGGTAGAAGCTTTCAGAGTGAGGTCGAGCAAGGAGATGAGGATATAGACGTCCAACTTTTTTTTCTCTCTCTCTCTCTCTCTCTCACTTTCTCTCGCTCACACACACACACACACACGCACACATACACTTTCTCTCTCTCCCTCTCTATCCCCCTCCTCTCTTTCTCTATCTTTTCTGTAACACATTTCACTGAGGTCATTACCGCACTGGCTATCATTGAACACCTAAAAGCATAAGTTTCTCTAAGCATGGACCTACTACGTCAGGACTCAACTACGGTAACTGTGATAATTGATATGCTTTGTCAGGTAGGCAGGCTTTCAGAGTGAGGTTGAGCGAGGAGAAGGAGGATATGGATGTCCATCTTTCTTCTTTCTTCTTTCTTCTCTCTCTCGCTCTCTTCCTCTTATTATTCTATTTTCTTTTTGTTCCTTCTCTCTGTGTGTCTATGTATCTCTCTCTCTCTCACTCCCTCTCATCATCTTCTTTTTTTCCTTCCATCTATCTCTCTTTCTTCCCCCCTCTCTCTCTCTCTCTCTCTCTGTCTCTTGTAACACATTTTACTAAGTCCATCACAGTACTGGTCATCGAACACCTAAAAATAAAAGCACCATTGTGTTGATTGATATGCTATGTGAGGTAGCCAAGCTTTCTGAGATAGGTCGAGCAAGGAGATGGAGCCTATAGATGTCAATCTCTCTCTCTCTCTCTCTCTCTCTCTCTCTCTCTCTCTCTCTCTGGGTTCAGACGTTGTCTGGTTTTCGTATCAGCAGTATTCCAAGATCACTTATTGATTATATAGAGATATCGACTGCTACGAGAGGACTGGCTGTTTTTATACGCTCAAGGGAAAATTTTCTGTGATGTTTTAACTAATCTTTACTCAATAAAAGGCTAAGGTAAGAATTCTTGGTAGATTTTTGTTTTAATTCGTACGATCGGCATATAAAAGTCATATCGACTGCTTTAATACTCGAGGACTGGCTGTTTCTATACTGGCTCGCGGGAAAGTTGAATCCCCTGCCATCACCCCGAGGCGCGCCTTTTTATATGCCGATCGTACGAATTAAAACAAAAATCTACCAAGAATTCTTACCTTAGCCTTTTTTTGAGTAAAGATTAGTTAAAACATCACAGAAAATCTGAGACACTGTCTGTTAATCTTTGCTAGCAAAATGACTGAAAGTTTCAATCATTTGGAAATCGCAGAAAAAAAACCACTGTATGGTGTCCGCGCTCGCACAAAGACAATTTTAACACGTAAACCAATGGGGATCGCAGGAGGATGAGGGCACAAATTAATGGATATTCCCTGTGAGCGGGCTACGAGGGCACAAATTAATGGATATTCCATGTGAGCGGGCTACGAGGGCACAAATTAATAGATATTCCCTGTGAGTGGGGCATGGCTTAAAATCACGACTCCAATTTCGACCAATCAGATGGCTAGATTTCTAAAGTGAGGTATATAATTGTTAATACCCACCCCTCCCCTCCTTTTACACTTCATGACAACCGCAACTATTGCTACCACAATTATTACCACTTCTCTTTCTTTGTTGACACAATTTCCTTTGCTGCGCGGATATTTGTTAATTACACATCAAATGTAAGTGTGATACATTGCTCACCATGTACAGGATGCACCAGATATTAATATCTCCCAAAGAATCATTTCATCTTAACGAAGCTATCAGGTTATTAAATACTCCCGACATGATCACGTTACACGGCTCGTTTGCAGAGTCACCGGTAGCTAAACTTGACATCCCTCGGTCAGAACCGTTTACCGGTATTGGATGTCACCGAAGCCCTGCGGATCCCTGACGAGAGGAGAGAGTCCGAGGAGATGAATTTCTCTCTTCCATTCTCGAGCAAGGTACCCCGCTCCAGGCAGCGATATTTGATAATGAGGTAGATATAAAGTGGTGGATGGAGCTAGTCAGAAGTAGAGAGAGAAAGAGAGAGAGAGAGAGAGAGTGAAAATGTGAGATACATAATACCTGTAAACTCTTCACTTGTGTGAGATATATTGTCTAATTTCTCATCTTTCTCCTTTCTCTTTTGTTCCATTTTATTAAATTTGTATTAAAATATGCGAACACACGTTTTCAACATTGTTCACATCCTGAATCATTTGTTGTTGTTAATCGTAGTCGTTTTGTAGTTGTTTTTAGATCACTGGGGAAATTGTGTAACCAAAGAGCAGTGGTAAATTTCGGATTCGCCTTGAAGCAAATTTCTATAAACAACGAAAGCTAGAAATCACCGCAGTCACACGCTGTTGGTCAACCTCATTGAAGCTAGCACCTTAACTGCTTCACAATTCACATCCCTCCCTTATGTTTGTTGAAGCTTGGAACCTCACTCCATGTGAATAACCTTGTTTCCTTCGTTGAACCACAAGGGAAAGGATGTTGTTTTCTAAACGGAAATGTAGTAGTATCATTTATCGTCAAGCTGCAAGTATAATCTAAACAACTCTTGCAAATTGTGTGAAATCAACCTCAGCCAAGTATTAGTTTCACTTAACCTTAACAGCCTCTTTCGCAACAGTACACTGTGGCTAACGATGGAAACTTGCCCAAAAAAAAAAGGAAGGGAAAAGGGGAGCTCCGACAAAAAACGACAAATAGAAATAGGAGAAAAGAGAGATCGGTCAAGAAATTGGTAACGAGAAGGAAAAAGATGGACGCCGCATGTCTGCGACTGCCGTCGGAAAAGGAATAAGTCCACATCTGAGTTAGATTTTCAATAAATCTGATTCGTGCTAAATCAGAATCGTAAGATGACGAGTTGCTGTACCGGTATGAATATTTCAGTGATTTCTGTATCAACATTCAAGTGACCTTCACAGATTTAATCCTGCGATGAATTCTTAAGTAGAAACGACATGTTGCCACGAGTACGGAGATGAACAAAATACCAATCATCTTCTGAGAAATGCGAGTGTCATTCCTGGCAGGCAAGGTTGGAATTTAAAGGTATATTGTTATTGTGTAAAGATAATAAAAATACCGGTAAATTCAAGAAGGATATTAGAATTGACAAAAATGGCTAGTATTTTCATTTCATTTTGTCAGGAAATCAACGCAATTCGTCTTGATTTGAGCCAGATATAAATTATTGCTAAATTAAGGAAGGCATCATCTCCAAAATGCATAGGGAAATGTTGGAATATTGCAACAAACAGTAAAAATCTTAAATATATTTAATTGGACTAAATACATCAGGACCAACTTTCTAAAATTATGAAACTCTTGTACAGTGTATGTACATATACATCATGGCAATATATAAACAATATCAACCATATTGTGACGCTGAAAACGAAGATTGCAATATTACATTCAATTAGTAGTCTTCAAAATTATTTGATAGCATAATTATGATAGATGCATGGTTCCATTTGAGAAAGTTTAATCAAGGGTTTTCAAAAGCTTCAATCATATTCGTACCTCAATAAAACATTAACTCTGAACTAGTATTACCCAAATGAAATGTTATTAATGACGTAACAATCAATGCCAGGTGAGCTTCTGTACTATAAATAAAAATACTGATTACTGTGCTTTAGGATTTTGATCATTCCTACCCCGATTGCATCCAAAAGATAATTCAAGAACAGACAAATTGAGCCACGTCTTTCTTCGCAAAATGCCTTGCCTTGAACTACTGTTGCGCCTGCTTGAAATGACTATTTCATATCATATCAGCCGAGGAAAGAGAGAGAGTACGAGAGGAATGGGTTTTCAAGATCAGAAACGAAGGACAAGGGCATAGTAAACACGATGGCAACAAATTTCGAAAAATCAACCGAAAGGCAATTTCATTAGCCTTGTGCGTCACCTGTAATGAAATATGCGAACATGATAATGACGTATTACCATTACGTAAATCCAAACATGATTTATATGATATACAATAGCGTAATGAAATCGCCCTTGAGTTGATTTTCCGAAAGTATAATACCTGGTCACATCGCTAAACCGACACCGAAATCGACCGATAGGCCTCACAGACAACATCTTGGCAATTCAAGATACGTCTTGTTCAATGTCTCAAAGTACAGGAATGGAAGTCTACTTTTGCAGTGAGTCATCTTATTTAATAGCGGAATTCATTCGCAAAGAATTATTAAACGACTACTTTTTAGCGAATTGCACTCAATCGAAATGATCTCTTTTGACTCCAGAAATTGTCGATTTCCACTCCTCTTGTTTAATATTTGTTCTGTCCGCTGTCTGTCTGGTGACGTTCTTGTCGATGTGATGGGGTATACATTCATCACATCTCCAAGCCCACTCCACACCGACCGATTACTGAAAAAATCCATTCGGTATTCCTGCAATCGTTTTCGGCCTGTCGTCCGTCTGGTGTCGGCCTCGTCGGTGTGACTGAGGTATTCATGATGCATGGTTTATGAGACACAAAATCGATTGCCGACAAGTACTGTGTTATTATGACCATGGGGATTTTTCAGAAACATTGTTTGCACAATTCACGATGCTTCAGGTTGGAAGACGTTGGAGTGGTCTCACTAGTACAGACGTAGAAGCCTCAGGGATTCAGGGATAGACTGTATCGTATGCCTTCGTGCTGCCGTCTTTATGAAGATGGATATGAACTTGCCCAGTCCGTCAGCACGGGTTACGAGAGTTTTATTTCGCTGAGGTAGTTGTACATGAATGCTGTACATGTATAACATCAAACATGTGTCAAATAGCACGATTTCTGCACTCACGAACCCAACCACTGTCTGATTAGTGTATGGTTCAAAGAAACATTGAAGATAACATTTATCAAATAATGGACCCAAATAACCATAAAAATCATGAATTCACATTTCTTACGACGACAAGAGAATTACAGTACAGTATAGTTGGAAGCCTATAATGTTTGAACGTAATATCACTATTTAAACATGGACATGTAAACATGACATTTTTTTTTGCCCATTCATGCCTTAATATAATCTTATTCATGTTTATAGAATATAAATATTTCTCTATTGACTAGGCCTATAGGATTTTTAATCGGCCGTGACCGAAAATAATGATTACAATCATGGTGTCCAACACGGGGTCAACTTTCTTGAATAAGTAGTGTGAAACAAGCGTAACCTTCAGTTTTATTTTACTCTCTTGTCAATCTTAGTCATATTAGTATCAGTCTGAATACTATCGCACTATTTTGCTTAAGTAAAACAAATCGAGAGCAAACGAGTGTAGTATTTAGATGTATTATGCAGTGATATTTAGTGACATTGACCTTAAACCGTGGTTTAAAAAAAATACCGCCTTTGCTTCATCCAGGATAAGCCTGGAATGATCTTCATATTACGGCAAGACCTAGCATCATCCTTCAGCCATACCTTATTCAAAATCATCGATGATTTCTACACGGAGAGAGAGAGAGAGAGAGAGAGAGAGAGATTGAGAAAGAGTTATGCCCGGAAAAATATCTTGACATCGTCCTTTATCCATATTCATCATTCAATCAATGCTCTCACCTCAATGACTTCTTCGCAAAGATAGAGATAGAGAGACAGACAGAGAGAGGCATAGAGAGAAAAAGAGAGGGAGAGGGACAGAGGCACAACTGAAAGAGAGATAAGCAGATAAGCCAGGAATAATCTCTATATTAAACCTTGACCTAGCATCATTCTTCACTCATACCTCATTCAATCAATGCTCACATCTCAATGAATTCAACACCGAGAGAGAGACAGACAGACAGAAAGAGAGAGATAGAGATAGAAAGACAAAGTGAGTGACAGAGGGGGGAGAAAGAGAGAGAGAGAGAGAGAGAGAGAGAGGGAGAGAGATATAAAGTGTGACCCATTGGGGAGATGGCGTAATGAAAAGGCTCGAATCAATAAGGGAGATTAGAAGCGGATCCTTCACCTGTGGCAGGTGAGCTACATCGGGGGAGCTCTGGCGATGCATCAAGGTAGCCCCTGGCACGACCCACGACAAATTCACAACTTAATTGCTTGTAGTATACGGATCACCACTTATTACTATCACACGAGGCGTGAATGTCCTTGTCGTGTTTCCGTGGCGGATCTTCCCTCATGGCTACTTTGTTTATCGACAACTGAAGTTGAAAATCTGCCCTAAACCTCCAACCCTCACCTCTCGAGGATAGAGAAAAGGTCTTTCGAACGGTAAAGAAAGTTCACCCCATTATGCAGATGTTTCCAACAGAGTATTAAAGGAGAAGCTAGCGAATTTGTGAACGGCAGTTGTCCGACAAACATGGATACTAAGACAGATTTTTCCCCGCCTCCCTTCCTCCACGGCATCTAAAGCAATACCCTCTTAGGGAGGAAGGATGCAAAGCAGACTGCACTTTCTAGGCAAGTTATGCAGTATTATAAGACGAGGCGCCGAACGATGTGTACAGTAGACTTAATTAACCTGTTGGACACGGTCTCATCGTGAGCGTGTTTCGTGGGATTTTATATTGAATGTTGTCATAGCCAGAAGAAGAAAAAAACGTCGTTGCCTGACAGAAAGCAAATATTAATGGAGAAGAGGTAAAAACCCTAATTAAAAAACCATTATGTAAAACTATTAGAGAAGTTCTCTTTTGAAAGATTCCATTGGAGCCTATATCAACATTCAATCTGTATCTTTAAATGCTTTACTTTGTGAGATGTGCATATATATAGCAAAACATCATCAGACGTCAAATTATGCGAGTTAAATCATCACATTAATTTTCTCAGAATATCAAAATTAAATAGTTGATGAAAAATGCTCTCCTTTTTCTAGGGTTGCAATAGGCTGTCGTAATGTGTACCATGGATGACAGACATTCTTTTCTTTCGTTTCTTTGTTGCTTTTTTTGATAAATCGACGGGCATTCTCGTCTTGAAAATAAGCACTGTCAGTGCACATTATCCCACAATCGTTTTAAATCAGCAAGTCTAAACACATCAACATTCGCCCTTCCCCTTCCATTATTCTATATAAACCTTTTAAACCGATCTATCTATTCGAATCGGGGAAGATATTTCCGCAAGTGCATTCCTAGCGGTGCACCTGGAAGAGAATGCTTTCTCCCTTTCCTTTCCTACTCTCTTTATCTTCTAAGCGTTCTTCAAGGTGTGTATAATGAGTCTATTCACTGGTCGACGTGCAGTCGATACACGAACCTGACCACGATGACCTTAGCAGCTGTCTGATCGATGCCATTGACGTAGTCGAAGAAAAAAAACATTCATCCGTTCATGCAAACATCCTTGGTATTGGGCAAGGTTGAAGAAAAGTATTCCATACCAAGTGGGTATTAATTTTATGCATATAGTTCTTTATTAACCCCAACCGTTTAAAACTAAGATGGATATAAAAAAAATATATATATATATTATAAATGTAATTGAATAGAGACAAACCTGATAAATAAAATGAAAAAATTCAAAAACAAACAAACTATCAGAATATGTAAGAGAGGATTTAGCAATAGCGAAGGATATTTTTTTTGTTAATGTTCTATACATATGTATATTATTTACATTTTTCTCAATTTACCATGTATATACATGGAATTTGCCTGACAGAACAAATTATGAAGTTGAAATGGACCAAGAATTCATATTCTCATATTTACTGCACCATGAGATTATTTTTATGATTGGTATTATTCTACTTTGTCCACTAGCAAAAAACAAAAACAAGTTCAATCTACTTTGCAACCTTGTACACGACGTACAAATTCCCTCTTGAGTTGTGGTAATAACCCATCGCCACTTAAATCAAGTTGATTATGTACATATTTCAAAAATTGTGTTTCCGTTAAAATCTATTTTTATTCGTCTGTATCGTACTGTGATGGCGTAGTACAATACACATTTCCAGGGACTCTCACAGGAATAAATTTCCATTAATGTAATTAAACTAAGCTTTTAGAATGACCAGCGTTTTAGACGACATATTAATTCTAGCAGCAAGTACATGTACGACGAAAAACATTTCCCTGTTGACAATTTTTTTTTTTAAAGAACAAAATAAGTGTGTCACATGAATAAATTTCCATTAATGTAATCAAACTAAGCTTTTGGAATGGCCCGCGTTTTAGACGCCATATTAATTCTAGCAGCAAGTACTTCGAAAAACATTTCCCTGTTGTCAATATCTTCTCTTGTTTTAATTAAGAAAACAAAATAAGTATAATATCATATGATGTCGTAGTGAAAACCTGTTTAAGAAACCTTATGAAGTAGCTCCATTTCATGTAAATAGGCTAAGCCTCGCTTTCAAAACTCTTGTCAATTTCTTTTCAATCGAATCCGGATTATGGATACATAACCAGGAAACAATTGTAAAGAAATCTTTGATGTAAAGTAGGCTAAGTTATGAGGATGACTATGTAAGAAGACATCCTTATGGTCCTAACGCTGTCAAGAACAACATTATTCCCTCGTATTTTGTTTTGTTTGTAATTTCAATTCTCAATGTGATTGATGCACGTTAACTAAGCTTTAGGCTATATCGTAACATGTATTAAGAGCGACTTATCTATGCTACAAGCTTCTTTTTAATTCTTCTTCGAATTATGATGTCCATGTTTATAAATTGCCAGTAATTTCAACTCGTGACTCTACCTTTTTCGCAGTAAGTATACCTCAGTTTAATGCAAGTAGACTAAGCTTCGGGCTTTATTAACAAGGAAAGCGTCAAACAGATAAGAACAATATGTTTCTATCGCAGTTTGTCGTTAATTATTCTACTCCGTATTATGACGCACATGCTCTTAAATTTCCAATGATTTTGACACAGAATTCTACCTTTTTCGCAGTAAATACACTTCAATTTGATGCAAGTAGACTAAGCTTCGGGCTTCATCCACATGGGAAGGCGTCAAAACAAGTATCATTGTTTCCAACTTCTTTGTTTTTGATGCACATCTTAATAATCTCCCTAAAACTTTCATTTCGGACTCCTATCTTCCTTTGCCTCGTGTTCATAAAGACTGGCTATGTAAGGTGATCGGCCTATCCCTAGAATATCTCGTCTGCTCACCACGGCCATGGCGGATGAAATGGAAACTGGAATCAATAAACGAAGGGCACAGACGGCAATTTTGCTTCTCGCCAGAGACTTGCAAAATTCGTCACAGCGTTCGCTATTTTTTCCCCCAAGCCTTGACTGATATTCATCTTCTCCAGCACTGCAGTATTGAGAAAATATAAGGCCACATTCGCTGGATAAAAATAACTACCTATTTCAATCATTCCGACTCAGTTTTGTACGCATTTCTGCTATACTTATTTATGATATCAGACCCTTACTTCAAGATGATTTTTAGAGGCCCAGTCCATAAACTCTTGCAGGAAGATTTCCTCATTTGCAAACTTGAGATTTTGTCATGTTTGTCAAAATACATTGACTGTATATAACGCTCAAGCTTTTTTTGCAAAATGCTCATTGCTTACTGCAAGGAAGTGTCTTTAAGGAAAACAGTATTTGTCATACTCAAAATCAATTATCTAACATCACATTTCACAATACACGTGTGCACATTAGGACACAACGTACTCTACATTCTGCTCTATTACATAATGATTTATTAGACATGGTTCGCAGCAGTACACTGAATAGCATATGAGCATATACACGATGAAAATATAAACATTAACGTTTGATTTGTGATTTTTAAAAATGTTTCAAATGCTATTTATTAAGTTGGTAAAAGCTATAACATCTTTTAAGTCATTATATTCGACAATTCTTTACCATGGTTACTCAAGATAAAGAAAGATATGGTTTTGCTTCCGACCTATTGTAAAACAAAAATCGTTTCATTTGTTGAAATTCTATTTTCACAATCTATTTTGAGAACAATTGCCTCGATATCTGAGCCTGCCTCGGGGGAAGCATCTCTCTTTTTCTATCTCTCTCTCTCTCCATCTCAACGAATGGCAGGGGTTAATCCAAATTTCAAGTTGCCTGAATGGAGTTCCACTATCTTTTGCTCCGTGAATATATGACAATGGTGAATTAAAAAAAAAAAAAAACAAAGAAATATCAACTCAAAATGGTCAGGGTACATAACGTATTACGTTTGTGATTTTTGATTTGTGATGAAAAGAACTTGGTTGTATAACGTATTTCCTTATCAAATGTTTTATTTAATTCGTTTTCTTCCGATGAAAAGGAGACTAGTGGTTGAATTTGTAATTGTCTTAACCCTCTCGATTTAGCGTATTGAAACAATTAGCAAATATTAATCATTTAGTGTCTTGAAGGGGGATTGCTTCCCATGATTTATTCTAGTACCTCAGTTTATTAATAATATTAATTTATTAATATTAATATCGTTTGGATATTCTGATGTCTTGAAAATTCTGATGGATGAATAACCCCTTGAAAGCTATTTGCACTCTACTCCCAAACACAAGGGGCTGCTGAATTCTTCGTGTGCGAGCATTTTTATAGTTTAGTTTACCAATTGAAAATGGAACCTACGCATTGATCTCTTTCTTTAACATATTACTAAATATCTATAACTATTACCTCCATGCTACAACAAATAGAAAAATGCCACCTGAACGCATGATGTGTTTTCAAAAGTTCAGCAGCCCTTTCCCGACATAGAAAATACCAATCTCGTGAACCAAACCTAATCTTACAAACATGATCAAAATCCACCCATGAAATATTCAAAAATCCATTCTTCAGCCTTTCAGATGCTTGACGTTCGCCGGGTGTTAATTTTCTATTCAAGCAAGTCGGTGTATTTTTGACTGATCATCCCCCGCGGCGATGTTTTTCTTTTTTCTTCCTTTGATATTCCCCAGATTATCCACATCATTAAATATTGAAGTGAGTTTAGTTAAGAACATAAAGTAAGTCGAAGAACAATATGTTCTGTGGCTGCGTACAGATCCTGCATTAATGCGAAATGCAATTTAAAGAGGGTCTATTATTAATCGTTTTTGCTGCTTCGCTGACAAGCGCGTTTTTTGTTAACTCTTTTTTGCAAACATTCAATAATTCACTTCATGCCTATAGGAGAAATTAAGAAATCATATATGATTTATTCATTTTCCAGCTGCACATTATTTTGTATTCTTAAAGGGACTTGGTAAAATTGTTCAAATGAGGGAAACGGTGCTAAGGTAGTGACTTCAATGCTAGATGTACAATTAAAGATAATCTGAAAGTTTGAGTGAAAACAGACCGTTATTAATGATACCAATTGGGAAAAATGATCTGATCGATTCCTTAATTCTACTAACTATATTATTGCAAATTCGTTAAATTTTAGGTGAATGTAAGTCGTCACAAAGCAATGAATTGGCTCTATATACCATTCCAGACATTTAATTGTTGAAAGATTTTTAAAAGCCTGTCTGATGTCTTATTTTCATGGAAAAACGGTTGGGAATATTCAACAATGGTTGGAAAAATTTACTGCTAGAGCGTGTCGCACAGTGACGCCTTCAAAGAAAACCATAAATTTCTTTGTGGTTTGAGAATTTTTTCAAGATTTTCTGCATGTTAGAGGGTGAGTACAGTCGAAGGAATATAAAAAGTAACATTTCATACAAAAATTACGCAGTTTTTTCATCAACCTTCAACAATGTTACCGAGTCACTTTAAAGCTGCTCTTGAGGTGGATTAAACACCTGCCACTTTCTTCCAAACAGAATCCACGTATTAATAATGCAACTGAAGGTGTGACGAAAATGGAAAATAAACCCCCTTTAAAACAGGAATATTTTGGTGTTAATCATTTATATAACACGAAAATAAAAATGATGGAAATCATAGCGATGCACGAATTGGTTTGCTCATTAAACATGTCTAAACTGACAGAAACACTTGTATATACATGTACTTATCATCAACCATTCGCATCCATACCTTTCTATCTGTATTTGCGCTGTTTGATCTAGATCTCAACTTGCTTTAACGTCTATTATGTCTCAGTGACTTATACACAAAGCTAATGGATGCTGAGAGCCTGACCAAATAATACATTCTTGTGTAACCAGAGGTGTTCTGCCGCGCGCTGCGCCAAGCGGAGGAATGTAAGGAGAAACCCCTGCTAAGTGCCCTCCAGGTGTGTTACATTCTTCATTTGAAACAGACTCTCTGGTAATACTGTTATTGCCTAAAACATTATTTGGTTTTCTCACTCATGTGAACGATTAGGTGTGTGATTATTGAGTAGGAGTACCTCCATGTCAGAAAAAGGTTTGCTGCCAAAGAATAATGATGGACTGCAGGGTGAACTATCCTCCTTACTATCTTTCTATTTCACCTTCTTTCTCATTATATTTACACCATATTCTATCTCTCTCTCTCTCTCGCCCTCCCTCACATTCCCACATCCCCACCCCCACCCCCTCTCTCTCTCTCTCTCTCTCTCTCTCTTTCTCTCTCTCCCTCTGTCTCTCTTTCCTCTCTTCTCTTGATCCCCATTTCGTTTTCTTTTTGTAATCTTTAGCCTTTCCATCTTCACATCTACCCTCCCTTTTCTTCCCTTACCTACAATATCTTTATGATCCTCAATATTCGTAGGGACGTCTCAAACATGTAATACATCCACCCCTGTATCCAGAAACACACCACATGTTTCTAGTTTCTATTCTCGTTACTCCGCCTCATACAACCCCCACCCCTCGGACTTGATCCCTGGTTACGCCCCTTCCATGGTTGGAGATCGTAAACTGGAGGACCGTTCAAGATGTTTCTGTCCGTCTTCGAGTGGCTGCGTAGTCAGCTTCAAGTTATGGTTGCCCTCGCAATAAACCTGCATCGTTTTATTTCCTGCAGAGACGCAAGTGAAACATGTTTTTGCTAATAACAACGATTTAATGACGATGTTCGAGTTCCTCTACTGATGTGCACGACATGTGAAGTGATGCGCAGTAATGTTAAGAGCATCGTAACATTAACAAAATGACCTTTAACATTTCCAGCTTTATAATGGTCATGTGTCATGTTACCCCCTACCCCCGAAAAAATATAGAAATACAAAATGATAGGAATATCACAAAGCCTACAGGGTTCGTAAAAACGATTTCATGACAATTCACCCCAAACCCCCTAAAACATCGATGTAATATCGATTTTAACTGGGACACGGGAAATTAAAGTTATCATTCATTATTGTCTGCGAATGATCGCCTTGAGAAACAAACACATCCGTTGTCTTGCCGACCGAAAATTTGATCATTTGTTACGTTCCTTTCACATTGGCGGGTCAATACCCTAAGAGTCCAATCAAAAGAAACTAGGTCGGCCTTAGGCAGAGTCCAGAAACTGTGATTGCAAGTACGGTGTAGTAAGGCGTAGTATAGTAAGTCGCGAACGAGGCGCGAATCCGCAAATGGGACGCGAATATGGCGACACTTTGGAAGGGTATGTAACATTAAAAAGATAATCTTCCAATACCCAGAGTATCCTTATCAGCATCAATGATGTTCTTCCCGGAGGCCCTGCAATTATTATTACCGCAGCAATTGCCAGGTACCCATTTACACCTGGGTGGAGAGTGGCAAATGTGGACCAATGCCTTGCTATACGACGTATAATGCCGTGCTGAGATTCGAACCCTGAACCCTTGGACTGGGAGTCAAGCGAATGAACCACTGTACCATGACACCTACATCAGCATGATCAGTATGCAATAAATAATCAGATGTCATGGTGTTTGGTCAAGATCGTGGAATTAGTCGAAATTATTTACCTTGATTTGATTTGATTTGATTTGATTTATTTATTTTTGTTTGATTTTCTTTTTCTTTTACAGTTTTACAAATATATAACAAACAAATCATTGAACATTTTATACATGACAAAAGAGTATATGTAAACATAGTAAGGTTGGTTGTAACTAATCGAAAACATCAAACAGGAGGGTTGACAAAGTAAGCAAAGCTTGATAGCATGACTACCCTCAATGGATACATAATAATACAAATATGGAGAAACAAACATTGGTGAAACGGAAGAGGAAAAAGGGGGAAAAAAGAAGGAGGGGGTGTACATCAAGATTCACAGATTTATTTGGTAGATGGATTTCAATTTGATATAAATATGAGGATAAAAAAAAGAAGATGCACATTTGAATATTGGGTAGCCAACTTAGGATATATTATAGAATGAGAAGACTTGCGAAAATGATTTAAATACTCAGACCAAATCCATAATCAATTTTTATCAAATTAGTTTATAATCATATAAGAGGGCAAATTATAAATGAATAAATACCTTCATCATTAAAGCTAATCTTGGGCTCTGGTATGGGAATCGATTTTGAGAGAAAATTGCTATGATTTATTCTGGATTGTTTATCCTGCAGTTGATTGGTTGTTTGAACCAGTGAAATAAAATCTTACTGGGCATCATCTTCGATAAAAACCACAACTCATATTTGCACATAGTGACCTATGTTAAGCACATGGTGTCGGGCCTACTTACCCGGATGCCCTTATCTTTCTATATACTCAATACTCAGCCACTTAACATTTTCTACCAAAATTGTTTGGCACATGTCATTTATTTGTAATCATGAACATTCAGTGTAAGTTTCGTTGGATTCTGTGGGAATTTATTTTCTATATTTACCAGAACTCAAGTTGATATTTAAGGTACTTATAAATATTACACATTGTGAAGTATGATCATACATAATTTCAAAAATCAACTTAAGTCAATCCTTGTGCGTCACCCATTGATATGTGTTACCACGTATACGAACAAGGTGAATCTATAGGATAATGAAATTGAGTTGGCATTGGAATTGATTTGAGTTGAATCTTGAAATTATATGCGATAGTGTTGTTTCTACAACTAAAATATCATATTTATATTTGATAATCGAAGTCATATCAACCAGGTGAAGGTACGCATCGAAAATTCGTAATCTGATTTATAGAGATTTATAGTTGGAAATATAAACGTGCGCCCGTAATTGCCATTTGAATTTACCAATCACAATCTTTAATGCTCTTAATCTATGCAGTCAGGCAGCAAGGATTAAGGTTGGTAATTCTGGACATAAAATAAAGCCGTCATCGAAGAAATAACACAGATCTACTACGTTAGATGTGGACGTAGAATTTCAGGTGGTACTGAATAATGTTTTATTTTCTAGCGGGTTTAAGAACAATTTGGTTTTCTAATTTAACTCCTTTTGGAACTGTTGGAAGATGACAAATAGCACTGACATAAACATCTTATTAGTGGATGCTGATTTAAATTAGCCCAAAGCCTCCCGTTATTACGTGACAATGATTGATAAAGATTGAAGATACATGTATACACTGAGCCCTTTTCATTCGCCAGAGTTCACCATCTATTTGTCTTGATAATTGTAATCCCCCCTGACGATATCCTTTGTCTTCACCTCCTTCTCTTTCTTTTCCCTTTCTCTCTTTACTTCTCGAATTCTCTGTTAGCTTTTCCCCTCTTTCTTTCTTTCTACCATTTCTTTCCTTCCTCTTCCCCTCTTCCTCTCCCACTGCTTCTCGTTTTCATTTTCAATATCCTTACTTTCCCTCCTTTTAGTTCCCCTCCCCACAAGTCATCTCTCCTTCCTTCTACCCCCTTCCCATTCTCTCTCTCTCTCTCTCTCTCTCTCTCTAATCTTACTCAATATCTTTTACTCGATTCAATGGGGTATAAATCTCCTCTTTTGCGACATTTTGATGGTTCGGTAAAGCTCTACTTACGGCAATCGCCAATATGCCGACTCTTTTCTAAGCCTTCTCAAAATAGAAAAGGCGCTCGTGGTAATGTTTTTAAACCATCAGATTGGGAAAGCGCTTGCATTCCTTTTCTCCTTTAAACTCACCACATAATGGACCGTGGAAACTATTTTCAAAGCAAGCAATACATCTGAATAAACATTGCAAGGTATCTATGATAATATATCTTTGTCATTCTAAGAGATGGTAAGAGAGGCTTTAGTTCGATCGAATAATCAAATCAACTTTTTTATCCGTTTAGTCTACTGTCCATAATTACGTGGCGACATCAGCAGTACATGCAATCGAAGCAAGGTGTTTTGTTTCGAGAGCGGAGAATGATATAAAGATAGATCAGAGAGAGATAGAGATAAAGAGAGAGGGGGTTGCGATTCAAAATGAGATCACAGGCGTAAGGGTATAGAAAATGGGGGATGAAGCCTTCCCCCCTCCCTTCCTCCCTCCCCCGGATTTTAAAAGTTCTTATATTCGGTCAACCATCACTTAATATTAATATATTTATATTTATATTAATATGGTCATATTCGGGAAGAGAGAGATCATAAATATCCTAATGTTTTGGCAGCGAGGTGCCACAATAATGTAATTCATGTACCTTCTGTCTAGTGTATTCTAATGACGAAATAGCATTTTTACAATTATTGTAGGGTGTCAATTTGTTATCACTCTCTTTGCTCGCTCATTTGCAAAATTAACAAAATGGGATAGAATATTTAGTTTTAGGCATGAAGAGGGAGAAATGAGAAATATTTAGAGAGAAAGATGAAGGGATGGATAGAAAGAGAGTGAGAGATGGATACAGAGACAGATATATAGACACATAGACAGAGAGACAGCAACAAAATACGTCATCAGATGTGCTGCAAACACGTAGAGGAATGGCGTTATCTACCACCTATCAATTATGAATGTCCTTGGTGATCCCTTGCTTCCAATCTCACATTTCGCACCATCTACCCCCTCCCCTCCCCTCCCTTCTTCATCTTCTTCTTCTTACTTTCATTAACACATTCAGGTCGCCAGCGATCCTGACGATGTCGACGAGGAGTTCAATCCCGTGATGCAGGCACGAACGAACGCCTTTGGAATGATTAATGAGTTACCACAAGGCAAGCGGGAATGATAAATCATGTTGTGTTTGAAGCACATGATGGATCGCGCCTTCACGCACAGACGGTCGCCTGTTAACATGGCTAGTCCCAAAGGACGAATTGCATTTTGATCCCGACATTAGTATAGCAAACAGAAATTACGGGAAAATTATGATAAAATCCTAGTTTTAAGTGTTATTTACTACCCATAATATCCTTATTATTACTTATTATTTATTTATTCACTGTTTTTGACCTAGTTTACCCAGTAAAAACTTGCGGGCGGTGATATCATGTTGCCAAACCATTACTGCCAGGTTTATCTACAAAATTAGGTTGTCTTTATTTCAGTGACTTTCCTCGAGTTGAGTCTCGTCTTTTTTTCTCAAAAAGTATGTTTTAGGTTCAGCATGGCAGGGGCGAATCCTCTTTACAACATAAATATGGACAATTTGCCGCACATATTTAATATAATATACTTTAATTCCAATCTTTTTTAAATTGAAGAGATTTCTTACCACTATATTGCTTGTTATTATTGATTGAATGTCTATGTACTTTCATCCATCATTTTATCCTACTGACACTTTTTTAAATTAATATTCTGTCAATTCCATTTGTCGAATCTACTTTTTTTTAGTTAGGAATGAGCATGATAAGCATGCTAAGGGATGTCAAGTACCATTGTAAAATACAAATATTGTCGACTCTCCTCATTTACATCTGACAAACGAGATTATTGTCTTACATTATGATATAGGCATATTGTCCTCGATGATTACTCTGCGTCTGCATCATGTACCTACTAGAGAGGCTGAATTGATTTAAGGTGCCGTCACTATTTGCACACGATGCAGCCATACAAATGTTGAGAAAGGGAAATATACCTAATAATGATTATTCAATATTGATTGGCATGTTCTCCATGTCATGAGGCTTGTAAACATAACAATTATGAATCCCTACCGTCTGATAATACTTATGTGAACAAACACTTGCGTCGAGTAGTCCACGCAATTCGATTACCGTTTGCCTTTTCCGTCTCGAAATCAGATTACGTTGTCCCATGATTCAACAATTTTTGGCGGCAAGAATTTCCGTCTTTCTATCGATCGTTTATCATGTTTGAATTAAAGTTCAAAACATAGCCGGCCTTCTCTCTCTCTCTCTCTCTCTCTCCTCTCATGAGAATCGCTAGCTCGAACACAATTTGATGAATTTGAGAATAAATCTAATAGTGATATAGTAATTACTATTCCTTCCCATACTGTATTTTTAAAGGCTGGTGGTTAATTAACACAGTTCATCGACACTTCCTCGTTGACCTCCCTGCTTGTTAAACATTTTCTGAGAACGACGCTCAGAGCGAATTCGAGCAAAATTTGAGCCGTCAAAGCAAAAAAGATAATAAATTCAGCGCTAAAAACAACAACAAAAACAACAACAAAGACACAAGGACAGAAAGAACGGAAGAAAGAAACTAAACACAACAGAAAAATAGCAACATTACTGACTAAAATACTTGGTAGCCAGAATTTGAACATTAAACTTTAAAAATAATCATGATAATGTTGATGTGTTTTTGTGCATCTAACAGGCTCCATCCTCATTTGTAGTTTGTTGATAGTCAACATGGGCAAACGCAATATTATTTTTAAATTCTTTTTCGGGGGTCACTTTTTATTTTAGAATTTTCAAGACTAATAGTCGGAGTTTACGAATCGAACCGTCATACTTTTGTGTGGAGCCCTGAGACATTAGGGCATTTTTATTCGCAACGCAATAAGATTATAGCAAAATGGATGGATTCCTCCTTATATGAAAAAACGATACTTCGAAACCTCTTGGGATAGAGGGCTTGGGCGTTTAATTTCATACATTGATACCATTTCCTGCTGCAAATTCATCCAAATCGACCTTTAAAGTAGAGGGTAGAATATTTTCTTGGAGGATACTCAAGTTGGATACGTTATCCTAGTGGCCATGACATGGAGCATCGCTTTTCCATTTAATCATGGGAATTAAATTTCATGAAGACCAGGAGAAAATGGACGAGTAATAAGATATATTATGAAGATAATTATCCCCGATGGGTAACGGAGGTAGGTAGCGGATTCGAAAGGTATATTCACGTATTGCGTTAAAAAAACGATTGAAATATCGAAGCCATTTTAAACACGTGAACTTGACGAAACGAGGGCATCTCTTTTCCATCATGACTATTTAATCATGGGAATTAAATTTCATGAATACAAAAGATGGATAAAGTAAGGTATAATTTCACGAAGATCATCCACATTTGAAAAACGGAATCGCAGAGTACATGCATGTATACACCCAGCGTATACGCAAAATGACTGAAACATCGACTCCGCCTTAAAAAGGCCGAATCCGTCGATGACGTCACACTTCACGATGTTATCTCGTACAAGCTTATATCAGAAAATCGCGGCCTATATATAAAATGTTTTCTCCCGTCTATTACATTTTATCGAATGTCATGCTGAGGCTATTTTGCCATGTTAGGCAACCATTAAAGGAACTGCCAAACAAATACGACGCCGCCTGCAATTTTCATCGATTTTTGACACTATCAACTAAAGTAAGGTATTGGGTTGCAGGCTAAGTGCTTTCCAAATCTCCTCCAAACAATGAATAGAACAATATAGCGTCCGGATCGGATGTATATGAGTTTTTTCCATCCATAACTAGGTTATGGGGCTTGCATGTGCTGATACCATTCATTGGATACGGTACATATCAGGGGCGGGTCCAGGATTTTGTAAAAGAGGGGGTACGCCATTCCTCAATTCGAGGACAACCAAGTAACATCAACAACAAAAGTCGTCATCTCAAAAATAGAGGGATGGGTGGCAGGGAGGCACAATTTGGGAGTTGGTATACTGAAAGAATTGCACTTATATTTCAAAGGGGGAGGAAGCGGTAGTGCCCCCATCCACCACTGGTATATATAACATTGACATTAGCCTTAGGGTACATTAGACGAAGAGGGCGTCACGCGGGTGGGAGGTTGCTATGAAACTGACGAGGGGTGCGCGGGAAAATGATACCTATATGGCGCCCACAAGCTGGTTGTGGTTGAGGTGGCTATATAGCTAGGTGACTTTTGAGAAAATAAATGAAACCCGATGCAAAGGTTGAAATGTGCGTGCATGCATCAAAAGTGAAGCAACGTCCCTGGTGCAACAAAGGAGTTTCTTAGAATATACATATATTGCTTTCTTGAGGAAATCGATGAAACCGGATGCAAAGATTATGTGTATTGATTGCATCCTGCATACATATGATATATTTAGAAAGGAGATTCTTAGAATATAACTTTCTGATTTGACGGGAAAAACATATGAAACCCGATCCCAGGATTAAAAGGTGAATTGTTTTCTGCATGATTGTATCAAGAAGGAGTATTTTTTCAATTGTGTCTATTAGAATATGATTGCTGACTTGAGGAAAGAGATGAAACCCGATGCAAAGGTTGAAATGTGCGTGCATGCATGCATCAAAAGTGAAACAAAGTCCCTGGTGCAACAAAGGAGTTTCTTAGAATATACATATATTGCTTTCTTGAGGAAATCGATGAAACCGGATGCAAAGGTTATGTGTATTGATTGCATCCTGCATATATTTGATATATTTAGAAAGGAGATTCTTAGAATATAACTTTCTGATTTGAGGAAAAAACATATGAAACCCGATCCCAGGATTAAAAGGTGAATTGTATTCTGCATGATTGTATCAAGAAGGAGTATTTTTTTCAATTACAAGTGTCTATAAGAATATGATTGCTGACTTGAGGAAAGAGATGAAACCCGATGCAAATTTTATCATGACTTGTTGTCTTCCGGCATACATTAAATTTAAACACAGATAACCTTGAAAGTTGGTCTTTAAAACGTTATAGTAGAACGTGGAATACGATGAAACCCGACGCCAACATTTGAATAAGGTTTCTGACTGCACCATTATCGACTTGAAGGGGAAACAATCAAACATGATACACGAACCATGTGTATTAACATGCAGATTGCATCCTACATGCTTATTTCGAAGTGTAAATAAAGCAGACAGAGTTCACTCCAGTACATAAAGACTGAAACTTGAAACTAATAATTTCAAATGCATAAATTGGGTATCTCACAGTATGTACTTGTTCTATGATAAAGGGAAAATATTCGTAAATTCACCCGAAAACATTCGTCATTCGTAAATTTGCCCGAAACCCTCACGACAGTTTGGACAGACAACATACGGATGTAATGTGTCAATGGGGATGGATCACATGCCATGGATGCATGCAATCTTGTAATGAACTGGGTGGGTCGGTGGTGGAAAGAAAGAGAGAGGGAGAGAGGCAGACAGATAGACAGAGAGACAAACAGGTGGAGAGAGATATAGAGAAGAAAACGAGAAAGAGAGAGATAGAGAGAGAGAGAGAGAGAGAGAGCGGCAAATTCAAAGCTTTATCAACATCCTTATGCTCCATTTCTGTCTAATCCAATAGGATTCGGGACGATTGAATATCGCCCTCCCAAGCACGGAAAAACGAAGCATCGAAGAAGAAGATATAGAAGACAAGACGAAATTAGAGGGATGAATTGAAGACGAAGGATGCTATAAATAGAGAGGAAAGTAAAGAGAAAGAGACGGACTGAGGTGGATGCTGCTAACTAAGCACAAAACTAACATCGACAACTCATACGAAGACAACAAATAGAAGGGAAAGCGGGAGTAACTCGTTAACCTCCATAGGTTCCTTTTTGCTTACTCTCACTCTTACTCTTAACCCTTGCCTTTCTTTAAATCCCTTTCTATGTTTCTCATACTTTTTTATCATTCTCTCTCTCTTTCTCTCTCTCTCTTTCTCTATCTCTTTCTATTTACCTTTCCCTTTCTCTCTCTGTCATCTCTTCCGTATGTCTTTCACTCTCACCATCTCTTTTCATTTTCCCTTCCGTCATGTCTATATATTTCTCTTTTACTCCCCATCCCCTACCCTTTTCTATTTTCTGTATTAAATGTTACATTAATTATTCCTATAAGAAAGGCTATCATGACCTTCAATCTACTTTACATGTTTAATGAAGCATTAGAATGTATATATGGAAGCATTTTATCTCTCACATCCAATCGACTTTTGGACTCCATTGTGCACTAAAATAATTATACATACAACGAGTAATGTCACATTTGCATGTGAAACGCGTGCTTGGACTTGCTTCACGGTCATGCTCCAAGGGTGATGCCTTTTAATGGTTCAACTTTTTCTTTGGGGTCTCATTCTGAGTATGGCAATGAATTATAGATCAGACACGCTTTTAGTTTTACCTCGTCAAAATGTGAAGTGAAGGATTTAACATCTCACTCAGTACACACATTATCACTATAGTTATGGCTCGCAATTCCTAGAACTTACTAATATCATGGTTATGTCGCTGGTATATCCATCCTTTTACATATGATTAGGAGAAATATTAGATTTGGGAAGAAGACGAGGGCTATACTGGTATCGGGATTGGAATTTGTAATTACCGGTGTTAATCGATATCAATACAGATAACACACAAGGCTAATTGGAAAATACGAGCTAGCAAAATATTAAAAATACGCAAGTCGACACTATAGTCATCCAATTGATTGCTAAAGTAATGAAGTTTAAGATTTTGTAATTAAGCATAAGACTCGTGTGACTTTAATAGGATAAACCAAGTTCTGTACTAGTTTAGTGTTGATCATAGTAAATATAGGCCAATATCTTAAATTAAGAATGGGAACGCATGCACACGCGATGTAATTTAACAGCCCTCCCCCTCCTTCTCCTGATCCTCCTCCTAGTCATCCTCCTCTTCTTTTTTTTCTTCTTCTTTCTCCTCCTCCCTCTCCTTCTTCTACTCCTCCTCCTCCTCCCTCTCCCTCCCCTCCTCCTCCTCTTCTTCTTGTTTTTCTCCCCCTCCTTCTCCCCCTTCTCCTCCTCCTCCTCCTACTCCTCCTCTTTTTCCCTCCCCTCCTCCTCTTTCTCCTCCTTCTCCCTCGCGCCCTTCCCATTTTGGGATGGTTTCACCAATATTACATCGTATAAAAACCTAGAAGCCTCTCTCCCATATTTATTGGAAATTAACCTAAATTAAATGGTGCCTGCCGAGAGGAGTTTCTGCCAAATTAGTTAATGGATCTCCCAGCATTCATCCATGCACTCTCGGGCACTTGTAGCGGGGTTTTCCCATCTTCAATAGTGGGCCAACTAAAGCTTTACAAAAAAGTGAAACGAGTGTTCATGGGGATCAACTATAAATCTCACGGATGGGATCTGATGTAGGTCAGAAAATGTACCCAAGAAGAGAAACAAGATGGCAATATCAACATAAAACTTCCCTCTTCTTATCCTGATTCAAAGTATTTACCCCCATCTCGATGATAAAAATGTTTGCAGTACTATAAGATGCACTTTGCAATATTGTTCTTACGGACGAGGAAAAAGATACGACATCCTCAGTAGATCTAAGAATGCATAAACAACTCCCCCGTCCCTATCTTGAAAAGGAGAGGGGGAGTTTAATAAAACAAAATACATACAATAAAAATCATCGGGAAATATTTTATTTTTGTTTTCATCTACACTCACCCACAACCCCTGACTTTAAATGCCAATGGACAATTAACATTCCACTCATATCTTACCATTATCTTTTCTAAAAATAGAACCATTATCACAAAAATGATTAATAAGTTAGAAGGGGCTATTGTTTTTTTGTTGTATCATTCATCTTAATACATGAGACGTGAATGGCGCAAGAGGCAGGTTTAAAGTTCGATCCATGATATTGTTCATATTGGCAGAAAGCTCAAATATCACGACATAGCCTATGCCACTAAAAACATAGCATATATTGCGTTATACTAAAAACTCGAAACGGTTTGTGATTGCTATGTTGACATTGTCCCATGCACTTCAATTCAATGTATTGTTCTTAAACAAACCGTGATAAATACAGCTATAGAGCGAAAGGGAAGGGAATTGGAGATGACAGCAGGAGGATAACATGATGATGATGATGATGATGATGATGATGATGATGATGATGATGATGATGATGACAACGACGATGACGACGACGATTATGATGATTTTATTATGATGATGACGATGATAGCTACATTTCTGTCGCACACGTATATATCCATCCCTATATAGCTATGACACATTCAAGTACTTACTTCCTATTAGGTACCCATTTACTAAACCTGGGTTGAGAGTGGCAGATGAAGATTGGCGCCGTAGCTGGGAGTCGGAAAGCGAATCATTTTGATCCGTGATTCAGTGAGTGTCCACGAGACACTGACACTCTACTCTTCAAGGAAAGTTTACAAAAGACACACACAAAAAGTCTTGATAACTTATACAGTATCTCATCTAAACCTAGGTTAGTTAAGCGAGAATGTATGTATTAAGTAAAATTAAACAAATAAAACTAAAGTAGCAACAAAAAAACACCCTTATACCCCCCCCCCATAAAAAAGAAGAGAAGGTGTAAGATGATATTTTACAGCAGCCACAAATCTTCGAGATGCAGGTATTACATCAGTAATGGCTGCAGCGTAGTCAATAACCGTTGTAAATTTGTTTAAAACAGCAATCATAATGGGTATTCGTGGAAGTCACAATACACTCATTAATTATACTCATTGTCAGCTCACTATCATCCTCAACCGCCGCTGATAGTGGGCGCATGAGCATATACCTGATATAGGCTATGTAATTAGTCTGCGACTGGCCATGCAGTGTGGCTTCTTCATTATTTTATCCAATTTCCGCAAATTTAACAGCATACAAGAAGTAGACTTTACTCTAAATATAATGTCTTCTGTTCGTGTTTTTCTAATGATTTTTCCCAAGTAGCAGCCCCTACAACAAACCATTGGATTAACATTGCTTCCTTGCGCGTGAATGTCTTATTTGACTTTCTTATCTCATTGTGGCTAATGGCAGAACGCACTTTCCAGTGTCAAGATGTGCCATGCTTCTGAGAAATTGAAAAGTAAAGGCAAAGATTTCAAACATCAAAAGGGACCCTCTTGACAGACCGGCTTTTTAGTTAATGAAGCTTTTTTCAGACTAATACACGCAAAATAATATTTAGGTACATACTTTGTGGTGTGTCACTTTTGCAGGCTAATAAACTTGTGTGAATCCTATGGTAAACAAGAGATATTACCAATTAAAGACTCCCCTGACAAGATTAGAACTGGTAATTGCCTTTATGTGGAATTATATATATCGACAGTTATTTTCGCAACACGTTTCGAAAATTATGCTTAGAAAATAGTCTGATTTTCAGACCCTTGTACCGTATGGTCGTACGTTTTGTGCTGCGCAAAGATTCAATCAGCTTAATTTTGGCCATTACAAGAAGTAGGTTATTTATGATTACAAATGCTCATGTACCCTTTACAGCTCATTTTAGGTATGTTATTACCCAATAAAAAAAAGTCAGTCAGTCACTCAATAGTGTCTGATAGTGAAGTCTAGCAAGTAAACGGGTCTCCTTGCATAATTTGAATACTAGGACACTGCTCACGTTTGAATATCACAGATAGGACATACGTGACATATTCATAATTCCTGCAAAGTTCTATAGCATTTGATGTTGGCTGCAAAAGGGATACACTACCTTTAAGTAGATCATTATCTTATTATCTTCTCTGACTCGCCATTCCCCTTCTGCTTCGATACGTACCTCTTCAGTTAATGCTATACACTTTCACTTATTCTCTTAAATCGATATTTAATATCATATTTTCTACGATGAAGTGCTAAATTCAATAAGGGTATGTGGGGAAAATTTGTTTGTCGAGGCCGTGAAAGGTAAATAGCAAGTGGGCCGTACGGAGCATGCTCCAGCGACAATCGCTTCGCTATCAATTTCCTACACCAACCATGCTAATCCGAATCCCTAACTTCGACCCTGGTCCCAACAGTTTGCCTAAACAAAACCTAATCGTTACTAAAACCCAAATGCAACCCGAACTCTAGCTTTATTATACTTTTGACGAATAAAAGCCCAGAGCAATTGTCTCCAGAGCAAATGTCAGAGCACCAGAAAGGCAGAAACTGACCACTGAATATATTTATGTGGTCTTTCTAGACAGTTATTTCACCGCACGAGTGATAAGCTGTCAAGGTGTCAGTTATAAGTAGATGTACTTAAGAGCATAGATCGAGATCGAATGCACACCTGCTTACTAAGGATCTGTTCCTACCATGGACTTAAAACTAAGTCCATTAATGAATTGCCGTCAGTTGTTAAGGTGTCAATTACAAATGTTTGGTTGTAGTTTAGAGCATAGATTGGAATAGGATACACGCATGCTATGTAGTAATGTGTTTCCTACGATGGTTAAAGATAAAGACCAGTTCTGGTCATGCGATTGCATTGTGAAAGAAACGTTGTGGAATCGATCAGAAAAGGTTGATCATCTAGCATATAAGTATTGGTGTGTACTGCAAGGTTCTGGAATCATCAAAATGATAAGAAATTTGGCCCAGTCTTGGTAAAGTTACAAGCACTGTACACAGAAAGATGTATATGGGACTACGCGACCACGTGCGCGATATCTATTTGGTCCCAATAGATATAATAATTTACCAAATATATCAATTAGTAGGCGGTTTCCCGACTTTCCCGGCAAAATTTGTATCATCACGTATTAGTCAAAACATATTCTTTCACATGATTGGTAATGAGAGCTTCCATTTCATTTTTTGAGAGAGGGGCGTTTCCAAAACTGGTCTTTACCTTTAAAATAAAGTTGATTAGAATAAAGAGTGGTAACCTGTAGTAATTGAATGCCCTTGTTCTTCAGGTGTCCGCTCTATATGAAAGGGTTCGATGTAGTTTAGAACATAGATGGGATGCATGCCTGCGTTGTAAGAATTTTTTGTTTACTTAAAGGGAAGCCAACCCAAATAGACAACTACTTTAAATGAAAGCAGAAAAATCAGAGAAGCAAACTGATGAAAGTTTCAATTACATCTGATTAAATATAAGAAAGTTATGATTTTTTGAAAGTTGTAATCACTATACGTATGGGCACTTCAAATTGGCTGAAGCGGTAATGTCAATGTGATGTAGTGCCGGACTACTTTCCCAAATTCTGTTCCAACATATAAAATGACTAAAATTCAAATATTTCAAAAATTCATGGCTCAGGAGGGTCTATTCTTTTTTAGAGGACCTATAATAATATATAATATATTTTGAGTAGTGCCCCAAGAGAGAAGAAACTTACGAGAAAAACAGAAATTAATGATATTTTTGTACACTGCAAATGGGAGAGTTATCCAGGTCCTACGTCACACTCCACTGACCAAACAACCAATTTGAGATTTGCATAGACTTAGTGATCTCTTATTTCAAACATTCATAATTTCCTCACTATTGGTCCGATTCATTTCAAACTTTTGCCATTCTGTTTCTTTTATTTTTCTGCTTTCATTCAAATCAACTTATTACAAGGGTTGGATCACCCTTTAAGAATTAAAGTAGAGAAAATCGAGCCGCTTGGAACCATCAACATCTCTAGCGTGTGAACACAGCCTTGTTGCGTACCATGGTTTTGGTGAATTAGTTTTTGCAAGTACTATGTTAAAGTTGGACTGTTTGGGGTCCTAAATTAGTAAAAGCAGAAGTGGCTCTTGATCTGAATCGATCAATATACAGGTATGGTGTAGCTAATATGCAGGGGCATGCAAGATCAAGAGGGCCACAGGGTAGAGTGGAAGATCTGGAAGTAGGTTAAGGAGAGATTGAGAGACTGCGAGATTGAGATAGAGAGAGAGAGAGAGAGAGAGAGAGAGAGAGAGAATGTGGACAGAGACAGACAGACGGACAGAGAGACAGAAACAGACAGACAGACAAACAGAGAGAAATAGATGGAGGAGCAAACGACGATACTTCATCTGCAAATTGCTCTGTTCTGTCACTCTTATCAAACTCCAACTTATTGAGTCTGAATCACTCAACACATACAAAGAGCAAACAAACTTTGCTAATGTCCAACAGCAGGAATTAATTACTCTAAGCAATTTCATCCCATATCCATTGTAAACGGCGTTTACAATTGTCATTAGCATGAGTCAATTTCTAAGCGTTGCCTAACAACATCGAAAGAGTCGAAGAGAGAGAGGTGATGACGTATTGAAATTTCCTGGATACTAATAGGATAGATCAAGTGGCTGTTAGGCCAAGTAAAATTCATTCCTAGTTTCTCGTCCGGACTTCCCGACATTAAAGAGGGGATTCCATGCTGTTAAATAGTTGATATTCGACATTTTTAATGTACATAATACAAATGCTGTTGGGTCGATTTCATCGCAAATTTTCTCAATTTAAATTTTCGTTTGTACAGTCATGCATGGCACTACAGAGACTAAAAACATGGTGAAATTGCATTTTAATAATGATTTTTTTTTTTTTTGTTCTTTCAACCTCATTGTCATCTCCTAAGATTGTTATATATTTAATTTTAGAACAAAAATATTAAATAAACATTAAAAGAAATCGAGGATGGTCGAGAAAAGGAAGGAGAACGAGATGAGAACCTAAAACTTAGTTTTATTCGGTCTTATTGCGTCTGGTGGACAAGACTTGCAACTGAGTTATTCCGTTGGTTTTTACATGTTTAAAGATTAACAGTTCTTTCTTGTCACCCGATTACGATAATGTAAAAGAAACCGTTGAGAAAGGTGAGTTACGTAGAACTAATATTTTCAGAGATTTTTAAATCATGAAGGTTCATAAGGTTCATATTCATTGTCCATTTAAAAATGAAAATTCGTCGTGTTACATGGTATTACGATACACATATATAACATATACACTCATACAAAAATTCAATAAAATAATTTGTGAGTTGACAGAAAACGGAAACGAACAATTAACAATCAAACAAAGATAATATATAGACTAAATTGTGCTGAAAATCAGATACTGTAACAGTGAAAAGCACGGCACACAGATATGGGTATGTAGGACAACATACACACATGTTCGGTCCAAATTTTAAAGCTGTTTCTATTTATATTTCGAATATCTGAACAATTAAGAAGGAATCCATTTCAGAGCACATTAATATGAGAATTCCCCACAGAAGAATTAACTAGAATGGGAAGCTCGCAAATTATTTGTCTCGCCTTTGCCAAAAAGTAAAACTTCTCGTTAATGAGATTCATCCTAAGGGTGATGATGGATTGTATCACGGCAAGGTGCACTGTATCGAAGATGGGACGGTTTGTGGGAAAAGAACCTTGTTTGGCACTTCTTAACAACTACGTGGGAAGGGGGGCACGGGACACTTGCATCCCCAATTGCACTGGAAGAAAAAAAGAAAGGGGGAAAGGAACACCATTATGCAATATCAGACCCCCTCCCACACTACATAACATGAACCGGTGGCTATATTTATTTGCATTTCAACAACCTGCAGTACAAGAGTTGCACACCCCTCCACCCCCCATGGTACATCGTACTCCAAGCTATGCCACTGGTATGAGTATTTCTCTTATGATACATTGTTTGTTATGTTATGTTATCTCTCTCTCTCTCTCACACACACACACACACACACACTCTTCATGAGAGAGCCCTGTATGACGCCTGCGCTATAGACTTCAATGGAAATATAAAAGGTACAGACTACCACAATAGTTAAACAGTAAACTTCATGAAATGATAATGTAAGACGTAACATTATCTAATGATTTGAAGTATTGTTAACATCCCAAACTAACCCTTTCCAAGGAGAGTTATTTTCGACTGATCACGAGGTATACCAGCAGAAATATGATAGTCCACTTGTGTAACTACTTAGCCTTTCCTTTCAGAATCCCTTTTTCTCGACCTATGTTGTGCTAATTTCATTTTCTTAAGAAAATGGAAGAGGTTTGTGCCATCATGTCATGTGATCACGTATCAGTTTCATATCACGTTTGAAAGCAAGATCTGAATATCTTTTTTCAGTATATCTTTTTATTACTACAGTTTGCGATGTAGTTAAAAAATCAAATTAACAAATTTAAAAAAGAAGGGGATGCTTACTGGAAAAAGAACATGATATTATTATTTATATGAATGTTGATATTGGAGTCTGACTCACTTTTCAACAGCAATGTCACACATCAATCATACTTTTAAGAGTAAAATATGAGTAGTGGAAGTCAACAAAAAGAAAGGGATTTCTTAATATAATGAGCTACTGAAAACTCACACTGAATGGTATTTTAGTACGACTGCCTTTCCAACAGCAATCTCACACAGTAAACATGATATAAGTCTTAGAGCAAAATATGCTTTAAATCAATGTGCATGCTGGATTCAACAAGAAAAGAGATGCTTATTGCAATAAGCAGGTGAAAATGATAACACCGTGAATATGACTACTTGAGTTTGAATGCCGTTTAAACAGCGAACTCACAAAACAAATGTAAACCATATTGCTTGTCATCTTGAACTTTGGTTAACTTTTCCAGCACAGGCCAATATTAAAGATACTATGTCCCTTTTGCAGCCAACATCAAATTATGTAGAACATTGCAGGAATCATGAATATGTCATGTATGTCCTATCTGTGAAATGTTGACGTTAGCAATGTCCTAGTATTCAAATTATGCAAGGAAACCCGTTTACTTTATAGAGTACACTGTCAGACACTATCGATTGACTGACTGACTTCTTTTTTTCTTTGTAATAACATACATAAATGAGCTGTAACAGGTACATGCAGCATTTGTCTACAACTGATTGAGTCTTTGCGTAGCACAAAACATACGATCATTCGGTACAAGGGTCTGCAAATCAGACTATTTACTTAAGTGATTGCAATCACTTATGTCGATTTGACAACTAATCGTCGTTAGTTTCCCACAAAAAGAAATTTTCAAGCCCTTTCGTTTTGACAGAATTTCTAAATTAGTATTATATTTCAAATGCCATTGGAATTTAACCTTTTCATGTTTTTGGCCTGCAAATGGGACATAGTACCTTTAACTCAAGACGGCACTGATCGACGCTCTCCCTCAACCTGACGTTGAAACGGGCAGGGTTGGACAATTTTGTTCGGGAGCCTCACATGGCCGCAGGCGGAAAATACCAATCAACAAAATATGTGATGTATAGAATGACGTTGAGAAGGGTGACGACATCTCCACTGTTTTTACTCAATAATCGATTGTATTGATGATTGCTTGACCAGATTATTTCCAATTGAAACTCATAGTTGGGGTCTACATGTACATATAAAGCGCCATTGAACTTATTGAATTTTGTATTTATTTTATATATTTAGTTTTTTTTTTTTTTTTTTTTTCAATGTAGATGATGTAATGAGCCTTTTTTATTTTTTTATTTTATTTTTCAGTTGCCTCCTTTTGTACAGCCAGAGAATTTTATTGAGAATCCCC
Source organism: Mesocentrotus franciscanus (assembly GCA_037976565.1). Taxonomy (NCBI): domain Eukaryota; kingdom Metazoa; phylum Echinodermata; class Echinoidea; order Camarodonta; family Strongylocentrotidae; genus Mesocentrotus; species Mesocentrotus franciscanus. Next base: position 11,272,711 of record CP137676.1, read on the forward strand.
TCTTCCACTGTAATAACTGCATTTACACAATAATATATATCATTCATTTGATTTGTTTATGGATAACGAATAAATTGAATGAATATTATTTGGAAATACATGTAAACAAATACGTATTTACAGTATAAGACGTATTCAATTTTGTCATGAAAGTACGTTGATCTCTGGCTACAGTCTGCAAACAGTCAAAATGAAAGTGCAGACGAGTCACTCAGTCATTCACGAAGTTTTGGTATTACATGAAAAACAAAACAAGGTTTAAAAAAGAAAAAAAAATCCGAGATCTATTCCCTCGCTAATTCCTTTGTGATGTCACAGTGAACTTCATGTGACCTCACGTGCTGTCTTTAGAGTGACGTCACGACACGCGTAGACCCGACCGTGATTCGAGATCGAAACCAGTAATCTGTCGCGTTGAGAGATGATGAGGAAAATAATGTAATATGACATAGGGATAAAAGAGACCCACACGAATGACACGTAAACGTCAAGCATGCACTTTGACTTTCACTGAAAATACAATTCTCTCACAAAAAATGATAGTCTGGCCAATATACTAATCAAATACTCAAGAACCTTCACTGGCTTCCAATAGAACAGCGTATCAAATATAAAATTCTACTACTCACCTACCGTTCACTAAATGGATGTGTCCCTGAATATATTTCCTCTCTTCTCAGTATCTCTTCAAGTTCTCGTGCAGGTCTTCGTTCCTCCAATTTAACAAATTTAATACAATTAAGAACAAAAAGGAGTTGGGGTGACAGAGCTTTTATAGCTGCTGTACCCCGGTTATGGAACTCCCCACCCCATTCAATCAAAATGTCAGCCAATCAAAAGTTGTTCCAAAAAGACTTGAAAACGTATCTAATGTCTGAATTCCGTAGTTAAGTCGTAGTTTATTTCAAAATCTGATGATGTTTAATTATATGTAATTATGTTAAATTATTTTCGTTCTCTGTAACTTCTCATGTACTTTCTTATGTTTAATGTATTTACCTTGTTAGGCGCCTTGAGCATCTCTTGGGGTGGATAATTATGTGCGCATTATAAATGTTGTTATTATTATTATTTTTATTTAGTACTAAAATGTTCTTCTTTCACTCTTCACTTTCGTGTTAAAACGCTTTTTGTACGATATCGAGATACCTCTTGAGGGGAATGGAAATCCATTTTTTAGGAGTCATATTAGGAATCACATCTTTTAGAGTTGAATCCAATTCAAATCATAATGAAATTCACTCCAAAGTAGCCGTTGAACTACTCTTTTGAGAGTGGATTCCACTCCAGACGAAGTGATCTCTAATACGTGACTCCTTATTTAACGAGCGTTGGCATGGCATTACTAACGGTTAACAAGGCATTAGGGCCTATATCTCTTTTTTGCAAAGTGTACTTCCGATTAATGTCACCGAATTGTCTGTCGCCCATCTTCATTTTTTCTATCTGTGACAGGTGTTCAGACACGGTGCCCCCGTTCATCAGAGTGTACAAAAAACCATGGACCTAACCGACCAAATACACGTTGGTTGAGGTTTCTTTGCCAGATTGCAGGAATAAGGGGTGTCCTGTGGTACGGTGATGCCCTTCAGGGAATTTCCGCATCTTCATGAGCCCACGTGTTGCCTAGCAACGGCGGCTATCTGGGGGATGCGATAGAAAAAAGATCCTGTATATAGTCTCGAGGAGCAGACTGCACCTTTGGGAAAAGCACTTTCCATCTCTTGTATGGCATGTTCATAATTTTTTAGGTGAGCATATGAGGTATGAATATAAAGTTCATTGTGACAAAATCAATCAGCAAATTGCAAATCCGAAGAGGAATTTTGTTTTTCTGGAAGTTGCACTAAACTGGACAGAGATACGAAAAATGGAGAAGTAAACGAAAGAAAGAGGGAGAGATGGGAGCGAGGCGAGAGAGAGAGGGGGGAAGAGAGAGAGAGACATATAGAGACAGTGAGACAGAGAGACACAGAAACAGCGAGACAGACAGAGACAGACGGACAGACCATGGGGAGATAGACAGAGAGAGAGAGAGAGAGAAACAGAGAGACGGAGACAGAGAGGGGGACGGGGGGCGGGGGAGAGGGAGGAGGGCGAGACGGGCGAGGAAGAGAGGGTTGGAGAGCAAAGGAAAAGAGAAAGGGGGAAAAGTGACACTGCAAGATGAAAAAGGGCAATAATCATGATAATTTAAGCTAGAACCCTACAAATATGTTGTTTAGACCCTTAAAAGTATATACATTTGTATCAGGAACTTGGACGTAAAACGTCTATTTTTCTACGGCTATATATCAAGGAGTTAACTTCTTTGTGTTATTTCGTCAGTCGTTCAACCCTGCAGAGAAATTAGAACGAACATCGGATGAAAAATACAAAATCTAAGCCACGGTAAATCATTAAAAAATTGGAATTCAGGACAAATAAGGTGGGCTGTCAATCATAAAGTATTCCTTACAATAATGTGATTTATATGAAAAGACTTTCAACATAGTGATGGCTATTGCTGCATGTATTGAAATGAACAATACCCAACGCTATAACATCATTGTAGACCCCCTTCCCTCTCTCTCTCTCTCTCTCTCTCTCTCTCTCTCTCTCCCTCTCTCTCTCTCATTTTCTCTAGTATGTTCTCGTCCTTCTTGCTAAGTTGTTTTCAACTATATGTTCGTCCTTTTTTTTGTTGGAACAATTATCATCAATATTTAATCTTGGATGAAGCCGTATAAAGGCATGATGTAACATAGACTATTTTGGCAATGAATATCAGACTGCAATGTCATGTACATAGCTCCTCTTAATAATATTGCTATTCTCGAGTCAATAATGTTTAGTTATTCAGGAATTGATTCGTTATTTTCCTCAGAAGGATAAATGCGAATATTTTCTATTAAGAGAAATGGGCTATGCCGGTAAAAATACACAATATTATTGCAGTTGATACCAAAAAAAACATATGACATCAAACTAATATCTGGCTACACCCAATAAGCAAACACAGAACAAACAAAAAACAACATATTATAAAGTACTTGTGTAGTTAAAAATTCACTTCAGTGAAAAATAATGTTTTCGGATCAAAAGTGGATTTGACAGTAAGTAAACAGCTTACCGACGCGACGGGCAGAGAAGATAAAAGCTCTCATACCACTTAAATCGTATTGACGTTAATGTTACAGCTTTATATAGGGCAATGGAAGCTATGTTAAATGGGTTTTTGATGATGTGGGCGCTTCAGATGTAGTTAGGGTGAACTATTTTGGGAACAACCAAGACATTCGATAACAATAATGGATTAACAGTGCACGAGTAGATTGGAAACAGGTTGGCAATATTCTCACATTGGTTTTTTATGAGTACTTCTAAATAACCAACCCCTCTTTTTCTCTTATCCATGGTGATTTCTCTTGTATTCTTCTTCGTTATGTTCAGGCATCATTTCAAGTCAAGAATTGGAATCGCAAGTGTGCTGTCATGTCTCCCACTTGGTGATATACGAATTGACTAAAATGTAATTTCTCTAAAAAATCGTGTCGCTGAGCCGCAAATATCTTCTTCTTTTTTGTTCTTGGAAGATGCATACACGTAACTATCAAAACACGCCATACTGAGCACATCCCCTGTGTGGCAACATTATAAAGGAAAGAATAGGATTTTCATGACATTTCAGTGCACTACAGATAGGACTACTTTCCCCGAATTACGTCACAATGGAAAATTCAACTCGGAGATTTAGACAGATTTGCGATCTCATCGTGCTTTCTGATTACTTTTCCTGTTTCTTGAGAAATGTCATCAACATGCTAGCTATGGTCCTGTTTCAAAAGTTTAATTTGTACAATGGTTAGATCATGTAGACTAATTGACCTATCTGCAAATTTGAATGTTTTGCGAACCGCCTTTTTTTCGTCGATCTCTCGATCTCTCTCTCTCTCTGTTTTTTTTTTTTTTCCTTCTTTCTTTGTGGTTGCACGATTATTTTCAGCGAAACTCAATATCCCACACCCCATTCGAAGAAGAAAAAAAGGAAAACAAACCTCGCGACGGTTCGAGTCGTTATATAGGAACATTAAATATCACTCAGCCAAGTGGGATTACTGTATACGTGACAACCGTCTTGGGGAAAATGAACCTGCAGGAGCCAAGACGTCACAGGCCGGACGATGTTAACGCCAAATTCACAAGAAAACATGCACGCGCCTCGGAGCTGTCAGTCGACGACAAATGACGATACGGAACAGGAAATTAAAATTCTACCCAACAACGATAGATTAAACATGTTGATTGACAAATGTTCTGTAAACATTTTTTTTTAACTTTCTTTCTTCATAATTACTAGTTAACCTTGACAAGAGGAGAATGGTTTTCTCCACAGAGTGTAGAAAAAAGGGAAATCTCCCAAAATTTCGATTGTTTCTTTTCTTCTTCAAATTTCCAAGAAATAAGTATACGTGCGAGGCTACCTGTTGCCAATTCCCTGAGCTTCCATCTTTAAGGAACTAGGTTACACGCTTGTGAAATGATAATGTGAAAAAAATCATGAGGATGCTGTAAAAACTGATTTGGAATATTGGATGAGGAGAAAGACACTTTACATTATTAAAGCCTACTTTTATATTGCTTTTGCTAATCCCATTTTCATCAATAAACATTGAAGTTATTCGCCTTCTACGTCATTTTGACTATCACACGACCTATTTTTCTTTTTAATTTAGTTTCAACATGGCTGGGCTACATTTGAGGGAGAGAGAGAAATCAGAGAGAAAGAGAAAGGCAGAGAGAAAGAGAGGGGCAGAGAGAGAGAAAGAGAGAGGGGCAGAGGGAAAGAGGAGACAGAGAGGAATTAAGAAAAGAAAACGAGATCAAAAGGAAAGAGAAAGAGACAGAAGTAGAAAGAAAAAATGATGGAAATAAAGAGAACGAGAGACAGGCAGACAGAGTAAGAAAGAGAGAGAGAGAGAGAGAGAGAGTGGAAAACAGAGATAAATAGAGAGATAATGAGAAAGAGAGAGAAAAAAAAAATAAAGAAAAAGAGAGGAAACTAAAGAACCTCATCTGCTGTTCATCTCGTTGATTGAATTAACCGGATCAAATAGATCAGCGCAGAGGCCTTAAAATATAATTGGAAAAATAATGCAATAATAAAATTCACTTCTTATCAATTTAAAAATTAAACGTGTATTCCAGACCAAGTCATCTGCGATGGAGCACAGCGGTCTTTCATCAAAAGGAATGGCGGAAAGGTTTATTTTTCAAGAAGATTAAAAAGCAACTGAGGGAAGAATTGGATTCATACTAAACATTGTGAAACGTGGACTTAACCAAGTACAATGTTATATCAAGAGAATAAAGAGAACCATTCACTCCACTATTTGAACTATTTCAACGGCCATATTCACAGTGATAAACAATACTATCCTTCAATCAGAAAAGTGACAAAAAGTCAAGCAACTACCCAATCCAAAACAATTTTCAAACAATCACGTCTTTGCCCTTTGTAAGAGGTTCGAAGCTGCTAATTCGATCGTCGTACACATTCAACAATTTATTATTATTAATTCAACTGTTTCAAGATCTTTCTTTTCTTCGCACGTCCAAATCTTCCACATATTTTTATATTTTGAAAATGATGTCTTTAAAGACAGATTTGTTTAACCCTCCGATGACAAAGGACTATGCACATGTTTTAACTCGACATCTTTTCACATCATACTTTCCGAAATAAATTGTAATTTTGTTTTCAATCGACCTTTGATTTTCTTCTCCTATTCACGGGCCTTTGACAGCACGTACTAAATTTCATGAACTATGAATTTATTCTCCGTAGGCTTATGGAGCTCATGGTTCATGGTCGTCGGAATATATCCTGAGAGAATTCAAGGAACATGTAGTTAGCTCACGTTTTTATTTTGTTAATGTTAAAGAAAGTTGAGGAAGTGTTGAAAGTGGGTCGGGTGCTCGGTTTTGTCTGGAAACATCACACGGATGCAAAACAATGACACACGTGTCATAAACGTCGGCCGATTTCCGCATTGACATTTAAAAGTGATACTCAACTCATTCGGGGTTCGACGCAAAATGGTATGGCTACCTACGGATTGCAAAACACATTTTTAAACAAAAAAGATATAACATAGAGTGACTGTTTTATTCTATGTTATGTGGTCATGACTGTCTTCATGCGATTTGTAAACATGGTAAAGGGAATTCGAAAAAAAAGAAGGGGGAAGGGAGCATCTCTTACACAATGACCCATAGGTATTTGATTGCAACAGTACTTTCCAACATATCTTATGCATGTAGACCTGTGTTAAAATCTAAACACGTTCTACTTCACTTGAAAATAGCAGAGTCTCACCACCTTGCTTTAACCATGTCTGAGACTTCAATATTAACTTTCAGTACGCAAAAAGAAAACAACAACATGACTTCCTAGGGTGCATGACAGACGGTTTAAACGCAACTGCAGACGTCATCATGTGGTATATTACATTACTCATTAAAAGAGCATATTGAATTATAATCAGTTCGGGTCGTGTATGAATGTACATGTCAAGTTCACGCACCGGTGGAACAACTATCATAGAGCTGCTGACGTCCTGTAGCGCATGAAACTCTATCGCAACGGCTTTCGAGAAATGAACCTTAGGGCAATCGCAATAGCCTGCAGTGCATATCACCTATGGAAATGGAATACGTGAACAGCATGATTTCCATATTAGCAATACAATGGGGCATTGAAATTGCCCTGGAGTTGTTTTCATGAAAGTCTTTGCGATCATCGTGTTACAGTCTTAAGAATTTGATTTCTGACGTTTCTGGAATACGTTAATGTCCGTTGCACACGAGGTATCATTTACCTGACGTATGGGACGTGTTCGGTGACTTGTGTTAAGCAGTCCCTGACGCACCAAGTGAGAATCACATCGTACAATCAGTTATTGGAAAGTGAACAATGCAAACATTGCGTTGCATTACTTGCGTATGCGCTAATTGCTTTCACCGACTCGATTAACGCAGGTATTAACGTAATGAGACAATTTTAAAACTAGACAAAGCCTAAGAAGAAAAAAAAACCTTGGACTTGAGCAAATCTTCTAAGGAGTTTAGGTACAGGGTCAGGTGCTTACCTTTGTCCCCAGTTTAATATCCAGAGGAGGTTCGGTTATCTGTTGAAGCAGACTAAGGATGTACTCTTGAAATATACCAATCCTTGTATAGAATCTTTCCTGATGCCAACATCCTTCCATGTTATCAAAATCCACCCCGAGTTTCTTCAAGAACCCCACGGCCCGTGGCTCGATGCCGATCTGGTGCGGCCGATCCATGAGCTGCGATCTCGTCTTCTCCTCGAAGATGGTGATCTTCTTAGCTCGCTTGCTGCGGACGGCCACCAGGGCTGCGGTGAGGCCGACCGGGCCGCAGCCGACGACCACCACGTTGAGTTTGCCTCGCCATCGTCTTAGACAATCGTAGGAGCTCTTACAGGCTATGAAGCAGCCAACGACTAGGAGCGTGGCGAGAATTGTATCACACGCATCGCCCAGGCCGCCAACACCACGATTCGCTGGTCGAATGTCGGGCGATATCTCCACGGTCATGTTCGCATTCAGTTGGTGCATTACAAATTCGATATATCCAACTGTTATTGTGTTTCTGAATATTATGTTATCCAATGCGGTTAGTGATATAAGCTTTTAAGCTGATGTCTCGTGAGAGATTGAATAATAAATCCTGTACCCAATGATATACAACGTTCCTCGATCTTAAATTCAGCTGGGTATTATATACATCCAATTAATGCTTCAGCAGAAGAAAAATTACTCCAAATATTATTACGAAACGAACTATTCCCAGGTTTGATCTCTCTGTTGGGTTCTTCACGCAGACGACAATACAATCCCAAACGCGCTAACGGATAACAGGAGGCGAGATCGGTTTAATGAGCTCATTAATTTCTAATTGATGTCATCTCCCGTCCTTTTAGGAGACCTGTTGACTTTAGCGCTCACTCACGGGCGAAGCTCGACGCTTAGAATATCGTCTCCCACTTAAGCCATCAAAATATAAATCCTATATTCCACTAGAAAGGTGTACGTCCGTTCGTGGATGCTCTTGCAATGCATGTTAACAGAGTACCCACATGTCTTGCGAATGAATGAACTTCGACGCGGACGACACTTCGACACTGGCTAAAAATGCGTTTGCCCGCCTTGGCTGTTTCCCGCTCGTTCGCGCGCTGTGAGTAAATTGAACCCTTCTTCTCAAGAAACCGAATGAGCTCTCCTCTTGATGAAACATGCATTTTACAGACTCTGGTGTGAGCAAGGTTGTCTGAAGCATTCATCGTGATTAGATGCCGTCGGCGTCGTGTAATATCACACTCACCTGGAAAAAGATATAACTATTGTTCTTGAGTTTTGATGTTGGTGTTTATATGACTATCGGGAAAACAGCCTAGTAAATAACGGTTTTCATTGATGTCTAGGGTGTAAAACTGAAATGCATTTTAAGCATTTGCACTTTTTTACGCATTAAATTTTGTATGTGTATGCATTTCATTTTAACATTGCGTCCATGATGTAATCTGTGCATTTAATATTTAACATAATTTATTTCTTTCCATTTTTCCCTTAATAATAGTCTCTTCTATTCTTGGAAGTTCAATATACATTTTTTTCAAATATATCTGTATGCCCTCTTCTCTCTCTCTTGCTTTCTCTCTCTCTCTCTCTCTATATATATATATATATATATATATATATATATATATATATATATATATATATATAATAAAAACATATGATATATTGTCCTCTCTTTCTCCATAAATCTATCTTCCTTTCTTTCTCTCCTGGCAATTCCGGTCTGCCCCTCCCTACCACCCACCCCCTCATCTCTCTCTCTCCTCCCTTCCTCTTTATCTATACAACTATCTACCTTTCGCTCTCTTACTACTCTCCTTCTATTTCTGGTAGTTTCCATGTAATTATATCAAGCTTAACGTCTGACCAGACACTTGCTGGTAACATATCCCTGGTGTGACCATCAGACCATACTGCTAAAACTATGTTTGGCTCTTTTGTCGTCCGACCTTTCGTTCGTCAAGATACCAAACACTTTATTTTAGCCTCCTCATTCGAAAGTATAGAGTGATCTATCTATTCATGTATTATACCCACTTACGACGACAGGTAGAAGATAATATTACCAGTTCTTTGAATAACAAGGTATATACTGTACCGTTAAGTTGTAAACCGAGAGCAGGTACCCTTCTTATAATGCACTCACGAGAGAAACGGGTCAGGTCACATCACTGCATCTTTCTGTCCGACCAACAGAGAGAGAGAGAGGGCAAGAAACAGAGTCCCTTTTAATTACTTTGAATAGACTATCTCGCGGATTAGGTCAAATCTATTGCTACTTCTTTCTTTTTTATATTTCTATTTATAAACGGGCACTCTGATCGTGTCTGTAAACTGTTTAAATTTCAATGAAATTATTATATGGCAATAATTGACCTGATCGTAGAGCATAATGACAGAGTTGTCACTTTATTATCCCGTACAGCGGTCTTCATCTCATGAAACATTTATAGAAGAAATGTCAGATTATCCTCAGACGCTTTCTAAATCTGTTAATCCGTTTTTTCTGCTTTTATCGAAAGCAAGCTTTTCTTAGAATAGAGCCGCCCTTTTAAAGATAAACCTCAACATGCATATTTTGTAAATCACGTCCAAAAAGAAAAGAGCATACGGTACCAAAATGACTTAGGTCAGAGGGATTATGTTAGTGCATAATGATTCACATTCGTTGTATCAGTTACATTATACTGCATGTCATTAGTGATGTGAGCCTAAATTTAGAACATGGAAAAACGACAATTTGTGAGCTATATAAATTGTATTGATTATACGCTACTTTTCACAAAGTATACAGGAAAAGGCTATTATGTTGCAACTATCTGTCTATTTATAGCATTGTGTATTGCATTGTATATGACTATGTGGTATAAAGACATTATACGTGGGCGCCGCGAAACAAGTGCTAAAAGCGTGCAAGATGCCGTGCCACTGATTAGGAGAGTTTGGCCAACCCGGTTCGAGTTGCGAACAATATAGCGATTACTGCCATGTTGGGCAAGCACTAAACAGCTGAATAAACGTCATGTTGTGACAAACTGAAACCAAGTTGGCAAAATGTGTGTAAAGATCACTCAGGCAAGGTGAACGTGTATGTAACGATATGGAAAATGCCTGGGCGTTTACAATTATGATTGGTACAAAAAAAAAAAAAGTATGAATGCTCAAGCCCCGAGACAACCCCCTCCTTCTTCCACGGCCCTCTAATTTCCATTACTAGTAACATACTTTAAGGAAACCATTTTTAACAAATAATTTTTTTGTGGATATTTGTATTTTTTAACTCAAGATATCTGTTTGTTAACCGTAAAAATACAATTTATTGATGAAGTGTTTTGATAACTGAGGGAGTTTTATGAACAAAATCGATGTCATTTGGAGGGATTATTACTACGATTAGACAGTTTGATAAAGTATTAATCATGTTCTGAATCATTCCAGTTTAGGCTCTTTAGCAGTACTAGTAGTCCTTTTGTAAGTTGCATTATTTGATGACCTATTTCTATTAGTACCTTCAAATTCGATATTCGGTGCAGGGACGTTAGCCCCTGGAAAAGTAGTTTGCTCCAATACGCATATGAGCACATCTGGAGTATGACTTGTTTTTGTTGTTTTTTAACGCAAAGTTGTAAGAAAGGTCAAATTATCAATCGAAAAGTAATGTCATTTTTTTTCTTAATTTGAAAAACATTCATCCGACTAGCAGAATTTCTTTTCTCCAGACAGTGTGACATGAAGGCTGCAGAAGTGATGTATAAATGTCAGGCAATCTTCTTCTTTTTTTCTTTCTTTTTTTACCTCAGAACAAGAAGTGAACTCCATTAAAAAATCTGTGAAAGAGAGACAAAGTGAAAATTTTCAATGGGAAAACAAATGGAAAGTATTAATTATGAATTTTTGGGGGTATGGATTCATTAGAATACAGTTTTCTCCTAGGTAATTTATTTCCCTATTTTCAACACAAGATTGAAAATTGTGTTGCCATGGAGAATTCTTTGTGACGACAAATATGATTTAGGGAAACGTCTTATAAATACAACGTTGAGTTATTCAAGTATGATGAATATATGTTGGAGAAAAAAGGTTTGAATTAAATGAAATATTTTTTCATCCCGTTTTGATTTGGTCAAGTCTGATCATCATGAAAACAACAGTATGACATTTAATATCTGACAAAGCGGAAAATTACATTTGTTTGACAATGAATTCCCGCTACACAAAACAGACAATGAAAAAAGTCAAAACATAAAATAATGATGATTGCTGTGTAATCTCTAACATTTTTTAAGTATTTGCAAAGATTGTCGTCAGCCCTTTAACTACTGTTTCGACTGTAAAAACAAGATGCACGCTTTCAGACATCCAAATTATAGACTTAACCATTTTCCCCTCTAATATCAAGAAATAAACAGGAGCGTATATGCTTTATAAGGAGACGCAGAGGTAAGTAATTAAGTGACCGATATTTGAAAGGCCAACTCTTTATTTGGAGACCCGTATTTACGATTTAGAGGTCGAAGAGACGTTGTGTTCATTATCGATAAAGAAAGGTCATTGATCGCCTTTACTTTCCCACCTCTCAGCCCCCTTTCCCTCTCTCTCTCTCTCTCTCTCTCCTCTCTCTCTCTCTCTCTCTCTCTCTCCCTCCCTCCCTCTCTCTCTCAATGGGAATCAATACAAAAGATATCCATTCTGTTCATACCGCAAGCATATTAACCAATCCCATATCAGGTAATATATCCTTCCAAGTTTGATGTTTCTTATTTGTAAACACCGGCGTCTGAACATAATGCTTTGTTTTGTATACTTAAAAAAAAAAAAAAAAAAAAAAATCATATTTCAATGCGTGTTCCCCCCCCATCCCCAGCAAAACAAAATCAGTGCAAACCCTCTCTGATTGGAAATCGTACAAAAGACTTTAAGGAAAAAAATAACAAAAAATAACATTCAATGATAAAATAGGACTTCACTACCAAAATGATCATTGAGTGGTCTGATATTGAGACATACATGACTTTAGCTAATACGTACTTATGTCATGGTCAGTAAAAGGCTAGGGTAAATCATTGGATATTGATTTTTGATTAGTGATCAATACGATATATTGGTCACAATCGCACCAGTAATTAGCACCATGTTTTAATGATTAATTTTCTTGTCCGAAATATACGTAATCCTCAATCACATTCAATTCAATATACTCGCAAGATTAACAGCAGCATAAGAATCTTTGAATGGTATGACAATGGTAAAACGTCTTCTTATGTTTGATTATTCCATAACGCTCTACTTCAAAACTATAAACGTTAAAGGATTTCTATTGGTGAACCATGGACCTATTTCCATAGGTGAACAGTATTGTATTTTGGTTGATACCGCCGGCCCTATTTCACTATAAAAATAAAGATTGATTCAAACTTGGCCTTGCCCTTCTAATCCCGATTTATCAGCATTTGTCCAAGTTCAATATGTTCCGCTACGTCATGCTCTGATGACAGACCAAAGAGTGACCATGAGTCATAACTTGTCGCTTTTTTCTTCTTCTTCTTTCTTCTTTTTTAAAATAAAAAATTCGTAATCAGTTCGAGATCACGGTCGTGAGGTCAGATACGTTAGCGGGTAACAAGGATATGTTGATTTGTGAAGAATGTATTCAATTTTATCCCCGCCTACTCTACTAATGAAAAATATCCTTTCTTCGTACGACGTCAGATATGATTTTCAGATGATGACGTATTCTCCTTCTTTTTTTCCTCTGAATTTCTTGTTTCGTCTATAACCCCCCTCGATTTATTCCTCTCATTTCGTATAAGTACTTTAGTATTCTAAATGCTTTGAGTATGCCTTGTACAGTGTTATATAATGCTCTGGTCAGAATTTCAAATAAATGAAAAAATTAATTAAAGACAACAATTGAGGTGAAATTAAATTACTCTTCCACTGGTCCCCACCTTCTCCTCCCCCTCTCTCCCTCTCTCTCTCTCTCTCTCTCTCTCTCTCTTTCTCTCTCTCTCATTCTCTCTCTATCTCTCTTCTTCTTCTTCTTCTTCTTCTTCTTCTTGTTCCCTTCCTTCTTTTCTCATCTCAACTTCTCCTTTTAGTTATCCTTTCTTTTTTTCCCTGCCCTTACCCACCCCCTCACCTCGCGCTCTCTCTCTCTCTCTCTCTCTCTCTCTCTCTCTCTCCCTCTCTCACTTTCTGAGGGGTTAAAGAAAACTGGCACAACAGATGGTTAAGATTTCTTTATGAATATATATTTTCCTAGTAGAGTGGTACGATCTGACTGATTTACTCATATTTTAGAAGTACGATTTGAAAATATGGGCCTCTGTAACAGATGGCAAAAATGAGATGTTGGGGGAAATCGTAATGATTAATGCCCTCCGATGTGACATTCACCATTATGACAAAAACGTAATAATTTATTTCATAATCATGCGATTCATTCAAAATAAAATACATGTTATTTCTGGAGCTCAGTAGAGGTTGATTGAATATTGATAGCGCATATTTCTTTGTTTCTATGTTTCAAATGATTCATTGAAATGTTAAAGAGCATTGGCTTTAACCCAGTTTCCGAATTCCGCAAGCGGTTGGGCACTTGTTCAACCTTCGCGATCTTTTGTCCTTCTTGAAAAAATAGCTGTTTTTTATTTATGTACCCTTCCATCAGTTTAAAGATACTATGTCCCTTTTGCAGCCAACATCAAATTTTGTAGAACTTTGCAGGAATTATGAATATGTCATGTATGTCCTATCTGTGAAATTTAAACGTTAGCAGTGTCCTAGTATTCAAATTATGCAAGGAAACCCGTTTACTTTCTAGACTTCACTGTCAGACACTATTGAGTGACTGACTGACATATTTTTTTCTTTGGTAATAACATACATAAAATGAGCTGTAACAGGTACATGAGCATTTGTCTACATCAATAACCCACTACTTGTAATGGCCAAAATTAAACTGATTGAATCTTTTTGCAGCACAAAACGTACGACCATTCGGTACAAGGGTCTGAAAATCAGACTATTACTTAGGTGATTGCAATCACTTATGTCGATTCGACAACTAATGGTCGTTATTTTCCCACAAAAGCCATTTCAAACCCTTTCGTTTTGAGGGAAGTTCTAAATAAGTATTGTCTTTCAAATGCCGTTGGAATTTAACCTTTTCATTTTTGTGGACCTGCAAATGGGACATAGTACCTTTAAGTCATGCACCGTTGTCCAAAAGAAAATGTATTTCCGCTAGAGTTGCCAATTTCTCTTCTAGGTTTAGGTTTCATAACGCTTCTTTCAGTATGATAAGCGTAAGACCATAATTTATAGGGGGAGTGTGAATATGTTGACAACCTAGAAGTTGATGTCAGAAGTACAATTTAGCCTTTTCATATAACCACAGAGATATCATAGCTCGATGTGATATCTCGTTGATATAACCAGTGCAGGATCTCAATAATATATTGCTGCACATGTATGAAATGAAATAAAACATCAATTATTCGATAAGGCTCATAGACAGGCGACAGGAGTTATGCAATCTAATTTAATTTACTTTATTCGTTTATCATCATGGTAAAGCTCACTTCAGCCTGCATGAACGGCTCTTCTAGTTCATGAAATCAATATAAAATCATCGAAAATTTGACCTAGGTTCTATGAACATGAGAAATGTTCTTTCATGGGCAGGAGTTATGGATGTACGGATGATTATAAATGCAACATTTCCAAAGTCTATATAGCCTCACTATAAGCTTATTATTTTGTTAACTCTCGAAATATGAATACTGTAAGTACGACGAAAACAGTTTATTACACACGCGTTTTGTAGCCAATAATATTGTCTATAACCTGTCTAATGATGTAATCACGTTTGCGTTGGATGAAAATATGCATTATTCGCCGGGGAAATGGTTCGTCAAGTTTCGCGCAGTAATACAGGTTAATACAGGTAACATTTTCACGACATGGAGAAAATAATAGAAGAAAGTTGTTGAAAACATCTGCTTGATTGCTCCAAGGAGTTTCAAAATGGCAGCATGCTTCTCTCAATTGAACATAATTTTTGTCAGGTATTCTCTGCACGATCACGATGAACTCCCATGAGAGTGTGGTGATGATATGGGAGCGTGGTGGATTAAATGAAGAAAACAACAATATTATAGAAAAATCGCGATATTCACGAGTTGCTGTTGAGTTATTTTGAGAGAGATAGTGTGTCTAAAAGTAGAAAGTGAAAGGATTGTGTAGTGATAAAATATTGTGTTGGATTTTACAGATCTAATGGATTACTGTCAAAATTATACTCCAAATGGATGGTATGTACTAATCATTTCTTTTCGTCTCTATTTTGTTTTTTATTATTTTAAAGCTGCTTCATCTCCTTTTTTTACGATCTTGTTTACAAGTAACTTTATAAGTAAACTTTAATCATCTCCCTTACCCTTAGATCTGGGAGCCGGGGTGCTGAAGGGGGTCCTCTCCAAGAAATGTAACACTATGCCATTGGCAACGTTAGGTGATTATCTATTATTCAATACAGAATTCAAATGCTATTCCTCTTCATATCAACAACATCACCGATGCTCTCTGTTTTCACTCTTTTGCATCAAGAACACATTCCATCCCATCTTCTACTATATTCATTGACTGCATCAGGCGATCTTTAATTGGAAAAGTGGAACGAAACCAAATGTCAATGTATTCGTTTTGCCTCCCACAATTGACGAAAGACGAGCTGGAAAATGGCAAACAATCGAATTGATGTGAATTACAGATTTGAAGCCCTCGCTGAATTCGCCACACGAATGTTGGTTTGTTTTCAAAGTAATACGGGTGATGGCGCATCTAGCATGGGGTGAAGCCAGGGGAGCCCCTCCCCCTCCCCCCTCTCCAGTTTGAAGGCCTGGGGAAAAAAATGAATTCACAATGTTGTTCAATAGCTACACTCGACAGTCCATGTATCCCCCCTGCCTGGGAAGGATTTTGACCCCCTCCCCTCCCTCGTAATGTCTGCATCCGCCACTTTTTGATTGTGGGTGTGCTCTGTATACAATTTCTGGTTTGAGGGAAGAATACAATCCGAGTGTCATTATTAAACATGCAAATTGTTGGGTTAAAAGAGTTAAATAATCGCACACGCTTCATTAAACCAAAGAACCTGATGAATGAACTGCGATCAATATTTTGAAGCTATTCACGACTTCCATCAGTCACAGTTTCAGTTGATTTTATTATTTTCTTTAAACAAAACAACAACAAAAAGTGTTTTTTCTTCGTCTTCTTCTTTTTTTTTGCCCGAATATCAGCTTTCAAGATTGCAAATTTTGCGATCGAGAAAGCAAGTAAAAGATTGACACTTTACTGTAGTGAAATGATATTTCTTCATCTAATAAGAATATTCGGTCTCCTGCTGTCCGAATACGAGGTGAGAGTTGCCAGAATATTCATGTTTTAAACATACTCGAAGGGCTGCAACCCCCATCCCAACCCGCGCCCCAAATCACCCTCTACCTCACTCATCATGCGCCTATGCTTTAGATAGGCATTATGGATATAATGACAACTAAATATATTACTTGGAATTCTGTGTAGGCACGTTTCCAGATCATTTACATGATAAATAGATTACAGATTTGATAGGAGATATATTGATTACACAAATTACTCGAAGGCATTCGATGACAATGTAATTCCGCAGATGGGTTTCATTACATAGGTTTTATATTGCATTGCCTTAGACATTATTTATTATTCGACGTATTCAATTTGCTATACCTATTTCATTCCCATGGGGACCCTTTTAATAACATTTGTAGATCTTCCAAGGGGTTTACCTAAAATAGTTGAAGATGGAAGAGGAATCGGGATATTATTTATATTTTAGATAATTAAGTCGTCAGTGTTATCATCGTGTTTAAGAACATTCTGCTAAATGCACACCAAAAATAGTTTTTAAATGGTGCACCAGATTTTATAGCCAAATCAAAGGTATATCCTCCATTCTTGAAATATTGTTTCAAAATTATATTGGTAGTGTCAAAGAAAATGTTAATGTTTTGGTATATTTCCCTTCAAATTTTTCGAATTCCTATACAATTTGTATATGAAAACTAAGTTAGGAAATCTGTATTCAGATGTAATATATATAAGAATATTTGTTCTCATTTATATTTTCAAATAGAATATGAATAACTAAGTTTCAAATACGGCGGACAGTATCAACAATACAAGTTCACTCTTTCCAGAATGTCACCTTTAAAGCTCGAGGATTTCGATGTTGCCCCCGAGAAATGATGAGCCTCCATCCACTCTGTCTATTCGGGTTATAACAAGGAAGGAACATGCGCAGCTGGACAAACACCCCTGCTATCCTCAGATACCCTTTTACGCTGTATTTAGTTTTTTCTTCTTCATTTATCATCTACCCATCCTCATTTTGTTCGCTTGTCTCTCATGTGTCCTAATATAACCTCTTGTTTCACCCCTTCATTTACCCCAACACTGACGATCCATTTTGTTTTCTGTCCTAGGTCTACATGTACAAAATATAGCTATAATATATCGCATTCTGACTCTCATCTCACCCCCCCCCCTCTCTCTCTCTCTCTCTCTCTCTCTCTCTCCCTCTCTCCCTCCCTCCCTCCCTTCCTCTCTCTCTATCTCTCTTTCTCCCGTGTACAAGATAATGGTATGTCGCATTCTGGCTCTCTCCCCATCACCCCCCTTCATCTCTCTCTCTCTCTCTCTCTCTCTCTCTCTTCTCTCTCTCACGCATACACAAATGACAAGCTTATCACTGACTTGCACACACATCTAGATTTTAAATATATATATATGTATACATATAAATCTTTTTTGTCTTTCATTAATTTGTATGGGCATCATCCTCGTATTTATGTCCTTATCATTGTCTCTCTCTCTCCCTCCCTTCTCTTGTTTCTCTCTCTTGCGGGCATCCAATTTATCTTCTCCCTCTCTGTATACCCTTGTTTCACTCCTCTATAATTATCCCTTCCAACATGTCCATGGGGGTGTTTCACAAAGACTAAGATCGACTTTAAGTTGGACTGAAGTATAACAGGCCGTTCATGCCATTGTTTGCTATCATTATTTACTGGCATTGGTCTCTCAAGGGATGTACAAATCATGGTAAAAATCTACAAAACTTACATTTTTGATAATTCATTATTGAAGGAAAAAATATTATCTAAATATTATAATTTAGAGACCAATTGGGATAGCAACCAATGGCATGAACGCCCTGTTATACTTAAGTCCAACTTAAAGTCGATCTTAGTCTTTGTGAAACACCCCCATGGACATGTTGGAAGGGATAATTATAGAGGAGTGAAACAAGGGTATACAGAGAGGGAGAAGATAAATTGGATGCCCGCAAGAGAGAGAAACAAGAGAAGGGAGGGAGAAACCCCATGTCTGTCATCTCCTCGACATCTTCTATCTCTATCCCACACGCATCAATATACTTTGCAAAATGATCATTGATGCTAGCATCATTAAAATTTAAAAATAACCAGAGTGTGTTTTTTTTTTAATGGGATTAGCTTATTTTGCAGGATTTGAGGTGGGGGTAGCATCTGAGCAAATAACAGCACCATCACCATCAAGTTATTTTGAGGATGGCGACTTAGTTGATAAATCCAAACACATCTCGTATTTCTAATTGTAACGGGAACTTGAGAGGTTATTTATATAGCTCAGTGTTAACCGTGGAAAAATTACCTAAAATGCTCTTTGGGTAAATAACGATTAGAGCTGAGATGAGTTTCAGATTTAAATATTCGTTCAGGCGCCATTTATAGGGTTCAAGGAAAGATGCCAAAATCATGATATCGATATTTTTTTCGCATCAAGGTTAAAGTTACTTTCAAACTTGTTAAAATAAAGTTTGAAAAATAAGTCACGAAAGTGACGGCAAGTAAAATCGTATAAATTGTGGCGACAATGATACGAAATTCCTTTGATATTACTTGATATGTATAATGTTATTGTTATTCGTACCGCGGTATGTATAACGAATAGCTAATACATGTATAACATTTAGTAATCTTTCCTCATTATATCAATATTCATTATTATTTCTTTATTCGGGCAGATCAACGAATATAGATAATAGACCTATACAGTTAATGTTTTAAAAAAATAATTGAGAAAGTATGAATAAAAGTAACAGGCTCCCGATGATACCCCCCGACCCCCTCTCTCTCTCTCTCTCCCCCTCTCTCTCTCGCTCTCTCTCTCTCTCTCTCTCCCTCTCACACCCCCTTTCTATCTCTATCTCTCCCTCTCTTAGAGCCCCACTGCACTACGTGTAGCTACTTGCTCCCTCTATATAGCAAACAATGCCTTAGCGGTACCCGTTGGTCCCCCATGATCCTCTTTTTTGAGAGCTGAGTTGATGAGATAACCACCTGTCAGTGACCAGCAGGGTGGTCTAATCCCTCCTGGCCAAACTAGTGCAGACAGGCTTTAAGACTTCCAGGGGACCATGCCAAAATACAGTACATTCTAAGACGAACTGCTCGCCTCATCAATCACAAGGGATGTCTGCTTCGCGCTTCTCGGCCGAACGAGCTTTCTCAATAAAATATAACATCTTAATCGACTGCAGATTTAAAAGGTGATCCATCATTCTCCATACTTTCAGGAATATATGAAAAACACATTTTCACTGGAGGTATCTTTTGTTTTATTTATTTGCCATTTACTTCATCATCACCTGCTCGCTGTTCATGGCAATCATTCAATCGATCAATGCAATACAAAGGGTAGACAAGATGTTTAGAATACAATTTTTATAGCCGTATTTCTCTCATTTACTTCTGTTCTTTTTTTCTGCTCCTTTGTTTATAATGTAGATGCTATTATGTGATCTCTTTTTATGTGTGTGTGTTTCACAAGTGTGCCTTGAGCATTAGATGCTTTTATGTGATCTATATTTGTTCTTCTTTATTCTTTTTCACAAGTGCGCCTTGAGCATTAGATGCTTTTATGTGATCTATATTTTTTTCTTCTTTATTCTTTTTCACAAGTGCGCCTTGGGCATTTGATTTCAAGTGGATTCGGCGCCTGACAAATCTCATATATATATTTTTTTAATTTACTAAGAGTATTGAAATATTTGTGCCTTCATTTACACGGACATTAATTACGTGAAGATTGTGATTGAACCCTATGAGCATGATTATGATTATGATTATGATTATGATTATGATAAATGTTTAGGAATCATAATAATCTAAGAAATATAGAGCACTGGACGGACTTTAATTTACTCGAGGTATAGTAGACATAAAGAGAAGAACTCTAATTTATAAAGTTAGCTGATACATTGTGTTTGACGTAATCTTTCCAGCGGGGGGCTTCTTAATAGGTCATCTTCCACACAATAAAATCGATTTTACGTATTATTTCATTACTCTCGCCTCATACGTCATTTCTATAAATACTGTAAAATCATGGTGTAGTTTCGTTACAGAGTCATGGACACGACAGTCATTGTCTTTTTAATGTTGTGTAACAGAAACTTTTCATGAAAGCAAATATTGAATTTCGAGTGCTTCCCGCTCCCCTAAAAAGAGACACTCTAAACCATACACGCAGGGTCGATCCGGGGGGACACGTCCCCTCAATGAAACAAAAATGTATAGCAAATACTGACTAAAGACTGCAACACATTTTTAGGCTCTGGAGGGCCCAAGAGTACAGCGTTTAGACTGATATAAATGCAAAAATCTTCTCGCTCGGTCGCTACACTCCCTCGCATAATATCCTTTAAAATGTACAAGTAAATATTGTAGAAAATCTGTATTCCGTTGGTATCTCGTAAGCACAGTATACAAGATTAAGAGTTATAGATATAGATCAGTGCTACAAAAATGAATATTCCACTTGATCTTTTAAGGAGTCCCTTCCTGCCGGGTTATAAATATATTGTCGCCTAAGGGGAAATGGTGTACATCTTTCTAAACACATTGGTTGGTTTTAATAGTTCACTACCACATACTAGTAGTCTATATATTTGCCATTTCAACTCCCATAGCGATATCAATATACATGCACATGACAAAGGCCTAGAGTGGGAAATAGGAATCCCATCCATGCCCAAGCTCCCTACTTGCTAAAATTTACCTACTAAATATTTACAACCCTTCGGACTGCACAATAATTACCGGCAAAGTAAAAGTGAAGTGTGAAAAAAGTATATTGCCTGTTTTCATACTTTAGTTTTGCTAAGGAATGTAATTTTTTAATACAACAACATTTCGCCCCCCCCCCGGTCATGACAAGAAATAGCCGCCCCTGCCTACACGCATATTAATTACATTTCCCTCTGTTTAGGGGCTTGGTAGCTGAATTAAGTCACGTTTTTATAATCATTCTTATGTTGAAGAAAAGCGGAGAATTCTTGATTACCCCTCACAATATGTCAAGTGGTATATTTGGCCGACGCCATTGGGTAGCATTTACCAATCCTCATTCATGTTTTTAGAATACCCGCGTAGTCATTGTTTGAAGCTCATCGATAAGACCACGACGGCATAAACATGCCATGTTCTTTATTAATTGAATCAAACTTAAATTAATTAATTCAGCACTACTGGATGCATTTAGGCTTTTTATCAAGAAACGTAATATGAGCATGCGTCCAAAAGGAAAATCATTTTAATGATACCGACAAGCACAAAGCACCCCGTGCTTTGAACTTTTGAAAATGCAGATAGATAATTAAACTACATTGTCATGATTATCATGGGTAGTACTTGCATCGTTTGTCCTACAATATTTGTTTTTATCACTTAAATTACTTTCTTTTTTAAAGCCCCTTTGCACTAGGTTGGCCAGGAGGGATTAGATGGATTAGCGTGGTCACTGACAGGTGGTTATCCCATCAACTCAGCTCTCAATTAAAATAAGAAAAAGAGGATCATGGGGGACCGACAGGCACCGCTTAGGCATTGTTTTCTATAATTATTGAGGGAGCAAGTAGCTACATGTACAAGTAGTACAGTGGGGCTTTAAGTTCTACCAAAAACAAGAGTTTGATTAGTGTACTGATTGACAGCGGAGAAGGCTAAGGAGTGTGTATTTAAAAAATCCGAATGTTCTTGTAGTATAATAATTGTTTTATTTCTGAACTGGAATCTTCTTGTAAATCCCAAATGCTTTCCACGTCATTCACGCATAGTCTTCGAAAGGACACGGATAAGAATACCTAGATCAACATACAAAACAAATGCTATACACACAGCTAAAATTCCTATCAAAACACTAGACTCATCGACGGACTATTAAATGCGGATAAGGTATGATTAGCGTTCAAACCAGCTGACGTCATGTGTGACGTATGGTACAAGCATATCATGACCTGCGTCATCGAATGCAGCCATATTCTTTGACATATCACGTTCTGGAGGTGCTTCATGACTGTAATCCCATTGATGGTATTCCATGTGGGTCGAACATGAATTATTTTATATCCACGCCTAACATGGTCGGTGTGGGAGAGAGAGGGGGGAAGAGGGGAGAGATGGAGAAAGAGGGGGTGGAGAGGAAGAAAGGAGGTGATGAAGATGTCAAAGGCAAATAATGATGACGATCATGATGACGATGATGATGATGACAATAGTAGCAGTGGTGGTAATGATGAAAACGGGGATGATGATGATGATGATGATGATGATGATGATGATGATAATGATGATGATGATGGTGATAATAATAGTGGTGATGATGATGATGGAAATGGGTTGATGACGATTACGACGATGATTAGGCCTACGATGACGGTGATGACGATTGTGATGTTGGTGATGCCTGATGATGATGATAAAGATGATGACGATGGTCGTGATGGTATAAAGATAATAACAACGAAGGTAACGAAAACAACGACGACAAATACGATGATCGGGATGACGATGAGGGTCATACTAAAAATCGAATGCAGCCATCCTCCATGTCCTATCACGTTCTGGAGGTGCTTCACGATTGTAATCCCATGGATGGTATTCCATGTGGGTCGAACATGAATTATTTCATATCCATGCCTCATACGATCGGTGATAGAAGAGGGAAAGTCGTTATAAAAGATAGGGAGCTGTGTGGTACAAGGGTGATGATGGTGATGATGAACACGATGAGGCTAATGACGATGATGACGAGATTGGTGATGATGATGATGATGATGATTAGGGTGAGCATGATGATGACGACAATGAAGGTATTGACAATGATAACGATGACGACGTTGTTGATGATGGGGGAAAATGAAAAAGTGTTAGCGATGGTTATCTTAGTTGTGAGGATGACGACGATGATGATGATGCTCATGAGAAGAGGAGGAGGAGGAGAAGTAAAATGGTAATAGGGAAATTCATGATAATGAGATACTGCTTCTGCTACTGATATAGACGACGGCGGCTATGATGATGTGGATGAAGTTGGTGGTGTTGGTGCTGATGATTATGACGACAATGCTGGTAATAACAAAGATGAATAGAAAAGAAGAAGAATATTAATATGAGTGAAACACTTTGGGGAAAGGGGATCATAGGCCAACAAGGGATAAGACAGTACATTAGACAGAAAAATAGGATAAAAGGACAATAAGTTATTTGAAAGACATTGATTTATGGCAGAAAATCAAATTGGTTGGATACACTTCTCAGCGAATGAGTGCTTACTTTGATTGAGAGCCACCACAGTGTAATAAAAATTGATGAGAAAATATCGAATGATTGGCGGTTGGGCGGTACAAAGATTGTTAAAATTAGTACCGCCCTAATATCAAGAAAGTGGAGGTGCAGGCTATAAGGAATATTGAGAAAGATGCAGAATGAGCTATTTTACAATGGATTTGTAATGTAAACTCTATTTCGTAAAAATGAAATCAGATGTAGATGTCAACGAAATCTCGAATAGACATGATTTTGAAGGCATCAGATTGTTTTATGATTTGTCACGATATTCCAAATATAACATATCTTTTTCATAATTCCCTTCGTCCTGTTGAAAAAAACTGCATGGTTGTATTTACACTGAACAGATTCAGGCGCGTATCCAGAAATTGATAAACATTTAATATGCTGGATACGCCAGATTAAAGGGACTGTAGCATGGCAAATACTGGTTAACGCCATCTACGTCTTCTTTTGGACAACTGCACGTAAACGAATAAACTTGATTAACGGTAGGCAGCGACTTAATAGGGACTTTTAGATTTGCAAGACGAGAACGTGGACTGCTTCGTGGACGTCCTTTTAAGGCACTGCCGGGCACTGACAGTCTGCCCGGCAGTGCCTTAAAAGGACGTCACATTGCCTTAAAAGGATGTCACAGCTAGCAGTCCACGTTCTCGTCGTGCAAATCTAAAAGCCACTAATCTCTACATGGTCAGCGCGCGCTAGCGTTCGCGAAACAGACCGAAGTTCTCCTCACGCTTCGGTTGCGCGTATGTTGCACGCACGTGAATGCTGCGGTCGCGTCGTCTGTAGTCGTATTTATACCCGATTGGCCCCGAGTCAGGCCACGGGAAAGACACGTAGTATCGTCATGCTACAGGCCCTTTAATACAATTCTGCGAGTTGATTTTATAGAAGCATTTCAGGTGATAGCATGCATGGTCGACTATGATTTCATGACATACAGAGATTATTGCACAAATTGATGAGGAGATAGAAAGAAGGAAATTGATATTACCGATGAACATTGGGAAGGCTCTTGTTATTCGACGAAACGACAATCAATTGAAAACAAAGGTCAAGCTAAGGTATCTTTCAATGAAAAAAAAATGTTTTCTCACTGGTATGGGATACTATTGTTAAATTCACTACTAGCAACCGCACACTCTCATGCCAAATAGGCATCGCACCCCCTCCCTACACACATACATGTACACACACGCATGCGCACGCCCCAATATTTTCCTGCTCAACAAAATACGATGGGTGGTATTCTCATAAGTTAAGCCGGGACTAAGTCCAGACTAAACAAAAATTTTAGTTCACACTTCTATGGAATGCTAGGTTTCATCTTTCTCCTTTAACATTCATGACAAAGATTATCTACCAAGGACTTTATTGAAATTCAGATCATAATCATATTATCTTTTTCTTCCCATTTCATCGCAAAATTATTATTTTTTGACACTTTTCATTGCAGGATTAAAATAATTTGTACAGGGTAAATGAGTTAGCAACATGCACTCCATAAAAGTGTGGACTAAGTTAAGCCAGGCTTAACTTAGTACGCGCTATCGGAATACCACCCGATATCAGTTAGGCGTTGTATCGCTTATGTGCCTGCATGGTTAGAACATTTGAAAGAAATTCTCATTGGTGCTGTTCTGAAAGGTAGGAAACGTGGAAGGAGAAATGGAAAATAAGATTTGCCTTCAGCGCATGGAGCTATCTCTTTGCAAAATATCCAAAACTCGCACAAGATTTTAGACAATGATATTCGAGTTTCAAATTACCGTAAAACATCTACACCTATAGGTTTCGTTTCAAGTTATTTCATGTAGAAAGGTGATGTCTATTAGTATCGAGAATATATTTATGATTGTTGTTTTTCAAGGATGTGGCTCTTTCTTGTAGAAAAAAATGAGGAAAAAGGAAAAAAAAGATGGTTAACAATTTATTTAAAAAAAAAAACGCTTTTCAAATTAGGACACTACACGGTACTTTAAACATCTATTAATAATGAACTGGATAAATAAGCGAGAGATAATTATATATATATAGAAAGAGAAAGAGAAAGAGAGAACGAAAAAACGAAAAGAGGAACAAGATGATTGCGAACACCAAGAGACAGAGAGAGAAAAGGGGAGAGAAAGGCAGACGGTAAGAGAGAGAGAGAGAGAGAGAGAGACTGTACTATCAGTATAGTAGCGTAAATAGCACTTTAAAAACAGACGAACAGACAGACTTTCAAATTAGAGATCAACTATAAGCCTGAGTATACAGACGAGACAGGTGCGTTGCCCATATCAACAAGCTTTCCACATCTTACGTGAAGATCACTTGACATTTACAGAATCTCACCCAGGATGCGGCTTACAATTTCATTTTGAAGTCTTGTTCATGTTTAAACTGCCACATGCATTGTTCTTAATTTGAACTGATAATTCTTTACAACTTGCGGTAGCCTAGCATATTTGAGTTATTCTACCTTTAAAGTGGCACTACCACAACCTTACGTATTTTGTATAAATGACGTCTAACCATTGAACTTAAATTGATGCTTTTTTATAAATATAAATCAACAAACAAGCAAGTCTTTCTCACAGTAAATGTATCTCTAAACATTTAGATGGTAGATTATTATTGATTGGCAGGTATTATATTGCACAGGAAATACTTGAGGTGAAATTTACACTTGCAGGTGTGTAACATACAAGTTTGGTGATATTTACTATAGTAGAATGCAGAAATGTTCTATTGTTATTCAAAGTTAAATGATATCAAACTTAGATATCTCGAAGCCCAAGATGCGGCTTACAATTTCATTTTAAATTGTTATCTTAATTGAACTGACAATTCTTTACAACTTGCAGTAGCATAGCATGTCTGAGTTATTCTACCTCTATAGTGGTACTATTACAACCTTACGTATTTTGTATAAAATGACAATGTCTAGCCTTTGAACTTAAATGGATGCGTTTTATGTGAATCGACAAACAAGCAATTCTTTCTCTCAGTAAATGTATCTCTAAACATTTACTAAATTTCATGTTATTACGATGTTCAATGATATCAAACTTAGATATCTCGAACCCCAAGTTGTGGGTTACAATTTCATTTTGAATTTTTGTTTAATAACTATAAACATTGAACTGACTATTCTTTCAAACCTGCTGTAGCGAGGCATATTGAGTTATTCTACCTTTGAAGTTGTACTACCACAACCATACGCATTGTGTATTTTAAAAAGTGGTGAAAATGACAATATTGAAGAAAAAAGGAAACAAAATCCTTGAGTTTATTATTCTGTTTAACCCATGAAAATATCATCTGTGCGTCGCATTACGCATGTAAAAATCTGCGAACGGAGAAGGGGGGTAGCCAGAGGCAAATCAAGAGCTCATATTTTTGCTCATCATGTTCGCAAAGCAAGGGAACATTGTATGTTTTTTTTTTTAGTCTTTTTCTTTGTATGCCGTTTCTTCGTAATGCCGACAGAGTTTCATTTTATGTTTTTGTTCTTACATATGAACTTCGTGTGTCTGTTCTCCTCTCCTTGTTACTAGTGGTTATCCCATCTCTTCTAATCGTGTTTATTCTTTCAGCGATAGAAATCTTCCTAGTTTTGTTCAGTTTATGCATATGTTTCGTTCAGTTCTTCTTTTTTTCTGCTGCCCATGGATACTCTATTTTTCCTTTCCTTTCCCCATCTCTCCTTGTCAGCGCCAAAATTTATCCTGTATTTTATTTCATCATAACGTCAATTATTATTCATATTCGGATACTGATTCTGAATTCATAATGGCAGGTTCACGTGATAAGCAGCAATTCCCTTTCCATACAGTGAATGATGATGATTTTTTTTTTGGATGTACACAGACCTATTCGACTTGAGGATGAAGCTAACACCCCTGCCAATTCATTTGATAATTCTGTTATGGACAACATCAACTCTTCACTCGAAGAACTAGAATTTGAATTTGATTTTGATGATCCTGCTCAACGCAACGTTTCTAAATATGTAACTGTTAATCAGTTTCGTAATGTTGTGAAAGAATTTCGTAATGATACTTTCTCCTTGCTTCATTTGAATATTAGAAGTTTGAATAGGCACTTCGATGATCTACTTTCGCTTCTTGATAAGCCCTCACAAAACCCATTATCCCTAATTGGTCTTACAGAAACCTGGTTAACTTGTGATTCCAACCACCCATACTACGATTTTATTCATAAAAATAGGCAAGAAAGACTGGGTGGCGGCGTTGCTTTATATATACTTAAAAAAGTGAATTATACAGTTCTAGATAACCTCTCAACATGCAATAATATTATAGAATCCCTTTTTATTGAAATCGTGATTCCCGGTAATAAGAATATAATGGTCGGCGTGATATATCGACCCCCGAGTTCGAATGCACATGAATTTTTATTGTATTTATCTGACATATTACAAAACGCCAACTTCAACAATAAAGATTGTGTTTTGATGGGTGACTTTAAATAATATAGACCTGTTTTAAAGCACTTACATAGCAATGTTTCTCAAAAAATTGAGAAAGAGAAGGAAAATAAGGTAAAAGAGAAGAAGAGAGGAAGGGAAAAAGAGAGAGAAGGGGGAAAAAGAAGAAATATACTAATAATATTAAAATTGCTACTCTGAGTAACAGGTCAGCAACGTATTAGATAGGATGGAAACCAAATCCCAGCGCAAGCTACGCGTATTGCCTGCATCAACGTATACATCCCTGGCTGATCGGGGGCGAATCAGCTGCTGCCCTCCTTTTTTTGTAACAGGTACATGCATCATTTGTCTACATCAATAACCCACTTCTTGTAATGGCCAAAATTAAACTGATTGAATCTTTGCGCAGCACAAAACATACGACCATTCGGTACAAGAGTCTGAAAATCAAACTATTTACATAAGTGATTGCTATCAATATGTCGATTCGACAAGTAATCGTCGCTTTTTTTCCCACAAAAAGAAATTTTCCAGCCCTTTCGTTTTGAAGGAAGTTCTAAATCAGTATTATCTTTCAAATGCCATTGGAATTTGACTTTTCATTTTTTTTTTTGGCCTGCAAATGGGACATAGCACCTTTAAGAGAGAAAGAGGTTGTTTCTGAAATGAAATGAAAGGGGCTATGTGACTTTCAAGGAGGAACTACAATTTCTATCGCTCGTAACGACTATATTTAGAATTTTCTAATTTAATTTTTTTTTTTAGAACTTCATGGGGCTCTGCACCCTAGACTCCCGGAAAAGGATGTTCTCCTGCACCCCATCCGTAAAGAGAAAGTCGTTCCCAAGACAACTTTTTGTTGTATAAAATTGGAGAGAGTGTGAGCTTTATGTAGTTTAAGCTTATAACAACCACTCCCGTGGACTTTTTATTAGTTACACAATTTCTTGCTGTCCGCCGCCTCGAGATCACTGGAGCGAAGAAAGGTAACAATGTATAGCAAGAGTCCCTAGTTATAGTCAGTCAATGATTAATCCTTTTAATATCCAAATGGTTCTTCTACCATTCTTAATCAGAAGTGCGCTTCAAATTCAATAATAGCGGGAATCTGATTTAATGATGTATTAAGGGCGTGTTCTGCTACTACTGAATGAGATGGAATGCATAATCTGAGGCCTGAGGGCTTTTTTGTGCTCCTTAAAAAGAACACACAATAGGGGCAGTGCAATTTAAATTTCAAGGGATGGATTAGAGTTTTAATCGCTCACGACGACTATCTAGAAAGTTCGGCTTTACTTCACCAAACTTTGATTAATAGATCTAACGTTTTAGAAAATCAGTTTCATTCACTGGTGGCGTAATGATATGTCGCAATGCGCAACAGTGATCTGTCTCCCAGGGGCGGATCCAGCCGGCGGCAAGGGAGGGGGCCGAAAAAAGGGGAAAAACCGTGCCGGCCGATTTTCCGCTCAGTGGGGGTAGTGAGTAATTTTTTTGAAAATTTGAAAATCGTGCCGGACGATTTTTCGCTCAGTGGGGTGGGGTGTGTGGGGTAGTGAGCACAATTTTTTTTCTTGCCTTCAAAAATTGAAAAAAATTCACCACCACCCCTCCCCCCTTGAGCGTCAGGAGGGGCCCATCTTCTTTTTCCCAAAAAGGGTGTTTTACATGTTTTTTCTAGGGAGGGTCCGCCCCGGGCCCCTGGATCCGCCACTGATGTCTCCAGTCTATGGTATTGATCACATGGTACTTATTAATTGTCTTTTTGTGTTTCCACTTATTATTACTCTCCGTCTTTCCCCTGCCATATCTTCTTCCCTCTCCCCTCTCTCTCTCTCTCTTCCTAAATTCCCTCCTCCTTTTCTCATTGTTCCCTCAACAAAGTTTTTAATATAAAAATGCAGGTAACTATTTTAGATCTAATTCATCAAGTTAACGGCTACAAAATTACCATGATTACGGGGCGAACTATTTTTGCACTTCCCACAAAACATTTTGTTTTCATCTTTCTCCTTGGCACTGGTACTGGTCCTGGGACAAAGTTTATTACTAGAACGGAATATATCACTATTATGCTATTTACTAAAACTAAACGAGCAAAAGAAAGAAGAAATAATAAGGAACGTCTTGATAAATACTATAGCCTTTATTTTTTTCTTCTTTGGCCTAAATATTCACCACGGACTAATATTCGTTAAAAATTTAAAATAACAACAACAGCAACAACATTCCTAGTATATGGTCACGTGCTTTAATTCGGGACTTATATCACTCTTTTCTGAATAATACTCTTTGTCGACTACCTCGACTACCTCGACAAGACTTAGAAAACTAGATCAGGCGTAAATAGTCAAAGTTGACTGAACGCCATAAATATAACCACCAACAACAATACTCTTTGTCAGCACTACACCCTTGCCACTCCTTGAAAGCAAGTCGACCAGAAGAGAGGTATAGGTACCTGAGATCCAGAGAAACTTTGCTTTCTATCTTCAATTTTGCCGGATCTATCCCAACTTCTTAAGATGGTAAGTTGTTAAATCATGGTTTAATTTTGTTAACCATCCTGAAATGTGTTGCTGCAGTCGTCTATACAGTTTAGGGCTTCAATAATTAGGAGGTATTAATACACCTGTTTATCAAATTTAATTTGGTCATATTTCTCTCTCGAAACCCTGGTCATTCTATTCACCTATAATGCATAATGGCTTGTCTGTGGATGGAATCCAGTAGCATACATTGGTTGTTGATACGTTGGGCAAAACGGATCTGGTCAACGATCACTGCTGCAATATAGTGAGAGAGACTAGCACAAATCAAAATAGACTAGTATAGGGTTGAATTTACTAACATTTTTTTACTTGATGATTTAATTCATTTTTTATAAAAATGATATGCTCTATCTTCTACAACTTTGGGGTTTTCACTAAAAAATTAAGCGTTCCAAAGCTTTTTTTTCCTCCATCGTTGTGTATGAGTTATCTTGGATATTCCTTTCTAATCCATCCGGTGCTTTCTGCAGAAAGTCCCTGCAATATCGCCGTCTTCTCTAGCCTGATAATTTTCCGATTAAAATAAATAAATTTAGTCCCTGAAATCGATGCAAATCCAGTTTAAAATGAGGAGAAGGGGGGGGGGGTGAAGTGCCGTTTTTTCACGACTTGCTTGAACACCTCGCGCAAGCGCTCGGATATCTAAAAACCTGTTAGGCCAAATAACAAAAATAACGTGTTTCTCGTCCGGACTTTTTTCTTTAAAGGAGGAGGCAGGGCATTACTATTTACTATTTTGCTATTTTCCGTGCCATGCTAATTATAGCTGGCCAAGCCTATATATTAATTCACAGATATTGTGCTATATGAGTATACTGATGCAATGTATGGCAAAACGAATGATTTGTATCACTGAAGAAGCTATTTTAGCAAAATGTATATCACATGCTTTTTTGTTATTGGCTTTTTGGATTTTTTTCTTCTTCTGAATAGTAAATAGTTTTTTTTTAAGGAGGTGGCGGCCAAAAAGGAGGCGGGCGGGGACGAGAAACACTTCATTTGTGTTATTTGGCCTTATAATTTAACTCTCACTATCACCCCTGCTACTGAACGAGGTTAACCAAGACAACCCTAAATTTTTGTTGTTGTTTTCTATGTAGTTGATAATGCATGATTAACAGAAATAGAGAGAGAGAGAACCACTATAATTATGCAATGGTTCAGGTTTGTGTAATATACTCTTGAAACCATTTCTTAGCGTCTCAACCCTAAAAAAATAGCGCAACTATTTTGACGAAAAGCGTTATACCGAACTGGATAAAGAACAATAACTTTATATAATACTGGCTAAAGGCAATGTGGTATCGGCAAAATATTGAAGCTATAATATCGGGTATTTTTTTTATAGAGGTAGGCTATTCCAAAATGACATTCTAATAATCAAATGGAGAAAGTATTTTAAAGAGAAATAGAAAGAAAGTAGAAAAAAGACGCTATATCTTTAGAGGTATAGACCAGTTCTGGTCATGCGATTGCATTGTGAAAGAAACGTTGTGGAATCGATCAGAAAAGGTTGATCATCTAGCATATAAGTATTGGTGTGTACTGCAAGGTTTTGGAATCATCAAAATGATAAGAAATTTGGCCCAGTCTTGGTAAAGTTACAAGCACTGTACACAGAAAGATGTATATGGGACTACCCAAAATCTACCCAGTCCAAATAGATATGATCATTTACCAAATAGATCAATTAATAGGCGGTTTCCCGGCAAAATTTGTATCATCACGTATTGTTAAAAACATATTCTTTCACATGATTGGTAATAAGAGCTTCCATTTCATTTTTTGAGATAGGGGCGTTTCCAAAACTGGTCTATACCTTTAATGGTTAAATTGTGAAAATCATACTTAATAGCGATTCTGGAAACTGAAAACTTACATTGGAACGCATATCAAAGAAATCAGGTAATAGTAATACACGCCGTATGCATAGCAAATCATAGACATGGTAAATGCCCTTACAAGTGGTCTGGGAGGAGGGACCCCTGAGCTGGCAGGAAAACAAAACTAAGATTGGGGGTCCCCAAACAAATATTGACGGTCACAACCAAGGCTCAGGAAAAAAAATATTGCTAAATGCGAGACCCCATTTGCCTAAAAGCGCGATTCAGCGAACCTAATTCAGCAAAAAAAAAAGCACGAAACATTTATTCCTATTTCTTGATATCAAGAAATGAATTCTTGATATCGAGAAATCGAATTCTTGATATCAAGAATTACCATTGCCTTATATTTTTATTTTGTATTCTTCGATCATTTGTGTCCTCCCTTACACGCATCCCACACACAGCGCGGTGTCTCTACCTGATCGTAAATACTTTAGCCACCCCACTTTGAAAAACGTTTCGAGGCCTGGCCTGTGTATAAACGCATAATACACGGATCTTTATTATATCTTTAACGTGACATTATCTTCTTCTCCCTTACAAACGAGAAAGAAAACAAGGTCATTAAAAGGAGTATGCGACAAAATGATTGTGATTCAAATCGATGCAAAGATTATTTTTGAATAAGCACTGCTTTTCACCACTAGAATCTTGTTTGTAAAAACAACTTTTACAAATCTCAGCCATGCTTACTGAGTTGAGACGTTCTTTTCAATTTAAAGTACTCTTCAAAGAATACACTTCTCCTAATCTGAAAGTAATCTTACAGCGCATTGGCAGAATTGCGCCATGCACTTCGGTTAATATACAATACATACATTCCAGAGGAATCATTGCATAACGCCTTAGTCCCATAGTCCAGGGCCCGTATTCAATTCAATACTTAGTATCGAACTTTCTAAAGTACAAAATTTAAGCTTTTTACTTAGTATTTGGCTTAGAGGCCTTGATTGACAGGCATATGAACCATGAGTCTTGAATACGGATCAACTTATTCCCGGTCACTTTACGGTCAGTGAGCTTTCGAAAATAGGACGTTAATCAAAGAGGACGGTCAGCCGAGCGAAATATCGGTTTCCGCATGCGCAAAATCGTACAAGACAAAAGTCACCGTCCCTTCGATTTTCAGAATGGTTCTCGGCTGAAATAACGTCCGATCTGTAAACGGGACGGAATAGTGTGTCGTGTACATGGGAAATAATAGAAAAGGAATATCTAAACTAATCGGTGGAAAAACAACAAATTCATAGGGGATGATAAAGGAAAAGATGAAAGGATAAAACAAAGAATAGCATAAGGAATTAAGATAGAAGAGGAATATTATTGATAGAAGGATAAAAGAAATGATAACATACGAAAAGATAGAAGAGAAAACGTAGAAGGATAAAAACAAATAATAACATAAGGAAAGACAGAAGAGAAATATGATAGAAGGATTGAAGAAAGGATAACAAAGAGAAGCTTAGAGAAGGAGAACAAACACAAAGAAATACAATTGGAACGAGATGCTAAAAGGAGTAACGTGAAAGGGGTCACAGGACTTCGCGTCACCGTCCTCAGAAATGGGTATGGTCTACAAAATAATGAAGATAGGATTATTGTGCGAGGTCACGGTCACGGTCAACTAAATTCTCCGTCCTGTATGCTCTACCGTCCCCTTTCGAAAGGTCCTCATTACGACGGTAAAAGGCCGGTAAAAAGGGGTAACCTCCGTAGTCAGGACCTGACGAGACCACAAAGTAACCCGGTAAAGTCCAGGGTCTACAGGGAACTGCTCCGATTTTTCCCGAATATATGGGGTCGAACTACGAAGTTCCGTAGTTGATCACGGAAGCAATGCGGGAAAGCTTCGACGGCCGTTCTTGAATTGTGAGGATTAAATGGGTTTTGCCTACTCTTTAAGCCTAACGAGTTAATTTGTAATAAATATTCGTTGACGTAAGTCTTAAAGTATTATTTAAAGACTTAGCATGTTTCTCTGGCTTTTAACAATCCGTGGAAGAAGAGAGAGAGAGAGAGAGCAATAGTTCGAGACTCGAATCAATACAATTTTTTAATTGAGAGGGAAAAACCTTTAGGCTATAGAATTTAGGCCAGATGTGGCGGAGCCGGGGGCAGGGGTACCCCTCAGGTGCCCCTATTTACTGCATATAAGTGCCCCTTTTTAATTTCTTATAGGTAACCGTTCCACATTTTACCACCTCTGATAAGTGCCAAGATAGCAAAATGTTGTGGGGCCCATCTGGGTTTTATCTGGTTACAACTGGGCTGGTATATGGGCCCCAGATGGGCAGCCCATCTGGAGCCCACTTGGCCCAGATGGGTCCACGTGGAACCCAGATGGGCCCATACTGGGCCCAGCAATCTGCACCAGGGTTACCAAGTGACCCCCAGATGGGATTTACCATATAAAACCCAGGGTTCTATATGGGCCAAGTGGGTTTTATATGGAGCCCATATGGGCCACGAGGGTTCTAAATGGGCTTCATATGGTTCAAATGGGTTATATATGGGCCCCATATGGGCCAAGAGGGTTCTATATGGGCTCTATATGGGCTAAGTGGGTTTTAAGTGGGCTCCATATGGGTCAAGTGGGTTCTATATGGGCCCCATATGGGATCAATATGGGCCAAGTGGGTTTGATATGGGCCCCCATATGGGCCAATGTGGTTCTAAATGGGCTTCATATTGTTTAAATGGGTTCAGCTATAGCATTTAACTGGTCAAGTACAACAGGACCAGTTACACTATTTCAATTTCCAGGGTTACCAGTTGGATTTAACTGGTCTAACTGGACCAGTTGTACCATTCGGCACAACTTTCAACCAGTTGAAAACTCCAGTTAAAAGATTTAATTAGTAAGTTGTGGTATAATTAGCACTTGTACTAATTAATTTTGCCAATGGCAACTACACATTGTCTGCAAATTCCAATGTACCTGGAACCATTTGTAAGGTAAAAATACAGGGTAACTTCTTTAGTATGTTTTTAACAGAAAGTCCAATATGTGTACACATGAACTGATGATTATTTATTTAATAATGATACGATTTTTATCTATGTTTTAATTTTATACATGTGTAATTTGTGTATGTATTCAATTTTAATGACGGCAGTGTAACGCATTTGCAGATTTCTCTTTCGTAGGAAACTTATCCTATGACAACCAGTACTTTTTTGTTAAATTTTTGTCAGAGCCAAATATCTTGCCTTTTCACTAATGAACACAAATATTTGAATTCTGCAATAAAATAGTTTTGGTTTTGTTATCATATACTGACCATATAATATTTGTTAAAGAAAAATTAAACAAAACAATAACAAAATAATAACTCATCTGTCATCTACAAATGCGTTACCACTGCCCTCCACACCCCAGCTTAGTAATTTTCATGAATGTCTCTTCTTCTTCCTTCTTTCTTCCTTTGTCTTCTCTCTTCTTTCAAAGTCGCCGTTGCGTAATAGCTATTTTATACTCAGATAATTTATTGTCTCAATTATCTCCATCCAGGCATTTCTATGCCAGAGCACTTCTCATTTTGATTACAGTGTCTTTTCCTCAGTCTTAATGCAACCTTTTTAAAACTGTGATGATTGTTAAATGTTATGTTTGAAATGTAATTATTTTGTCTGTATTTATATATTTATGTACATGTATAGCACTTTTATATGTCCGAAGACAAATTTTATGTATTTTTTACATGAAAATAAAATATCTTGAATCTTGAATCTTGAATCTTAAAGGCATTGGTATTAAGAAGACAGCCGATGCTTGATGTGCGCTTTTCACCGCCAAAAACCCACATGGGGCCCACATGGGTTGGTACTTGTGGGTTCTGGGTGGGAAGGCCCATCTGATATACATCTGGTTTTTATATGGGCCACGTGGGCTCCATATACTTGTGGGTTCTTGGTGGGAAGGCCCGTCTGGTATACATCTGGTTTTTAGCTTGGCCCAGAAGATGCTCGACATGCGATTTTCACCACCAAAAACCCACATGGGGACCAAATGGGGCCCATATGTGTTGTTACTTGTGGGTTCTGGGTGGGAAGGCCCATCTGGTATACATCTGGTTTTTGTATGGGCCACGCGGGCTCTAGTCAGCCCATACAAAACCCAAATTGGCCCCAGATATCTGGGTGCACCCTTTTACCTCAGGTAATGGCCCCTATTCAAATCTGAGAGGTGCCCATTTTACTTTAACAAGTGCCCTTTTCTTTAGTAATTAGTGCCCCTCTCACCTCTCATAAGTGCCCTCTTTTATTTTGGCACGTGCCTCCTTGTCTTTCTAATAATTGCTCTTTTTCCTTCTGATAAATGCCCCTTTTCTTTTTTAATAAGAGCCACTTCCCTTTCTCATTAATGCCCCTTTTCACACGTATGATAAATGCCTCTATCAAAATCTCACAGGTGCCCCTTTTCTTTCGACAATGGCACGATTTCGTTTGTAATAAGTGCCCCTTTCCATTCTCACAAGTGCCCCTATTCATCTCAGGTGAGTGCCCCTTTTCAGGTACAAGAAATGCCCCCTTACCACCTCTCTGATAAGTACCCCTTAACCTCTTATAATTGCCTCTTTTCAAAACTGAGAGGTGTCCCTTTTATTTTGACAGTTTAAAGTGTCTCTTTTCATTTCCAGTGAGTGTCCTTACTAATATTTGAGAGTGCTCCTTTAACTTTGTAATAAGAGCCCCTTTTCATCTTTTATAAGAGCCCCTTTTATTTTGACGCGTGCCCCTATCCTTTCTAATTAGTGCCATTTTCCTTCTGATACTTGCCCCTTTTCCTTTGTAATAAGTGCCTTTTTTCATTTCTGGTGAGTGTCTCTTATCAGGTGCGAGTAGTGTCCCATTTTCACCTTTGATAATTCCGATTTTTACCTTGACACGTGCTCCTTTTCTTTTCTAATAAGTGTCCTTTTAACTTTGGATATATGCCCCCTTTTCCTTTCACCATACATGTGCTCCTAATGTAAAGCGACTAAGAGCAACTTTTTTTTTTAATTTCATCCAAAGGTCGCTCGCTACGCTCGCTCGCATTTTTGTTAATAAATTTTGTTTCTTATTAAAGATCTTTTCAATTTTTCATGATCAGGATTGTTTTTTCCTCTGTATAAGATGTAATTTTTCGCACTGCGACCCCACAAATCCATATATTTATTTTGCTAGCTCGCTTCGCTCGCTCGCGAATAAATATTCAGACCATCACACCCAATTGCAAAGTATTATGCTTAAGCAGTATCGTGGACCATTTAAAGAGAGAAACAAACAATGAAATCATTCCTGATAATCTAATCACAATGTAGGGGTATAAGGGCCTGCCCATGTCTAAAATTGGTATACTTTCGCTTTGAGGGACCTTTTTGTCTCCAGAAATTGCCCTTTTTTGTTGGTGTATAATAAGTCAATGAAGCAAATTACGATCATCGTTAATAATGTTCTTTTAATGCCGTTTATTTCTTTTTCATTACAGGCAGCCCAATTATTTTTAACCGAAGAGCAAAGAAAAGGTACGAAAACAAAAGTCTGAATGTTTCAATTTTTAAAGTGGGAGACCAAATCTATCGCAAGAGGGTATTATAAAACAATGTTAAACATGATACTAGTATTGCAGTAAAGTGTAAGCTCTCGAAGAGCATCAAAAGAAAATAAGATCACTAAAGATGTGAAAATAACAGCTGGTCTTCTCGGATAAAAACATTCTCGTTAACATGAGAGGATATTGGTTGGTTGGTTGGTTTGTTTGTTTTACCTGACTGCTAAGAAATCATGTGTGTGCTTGTAAGTATAGCAACCAGGGGACCGACGGCTTTCAATCCCCTCCGAGGACTTGGTAATGAGGATTAATGCCTTACCAAAAGGCACCAGCGCATCGACTTGGTTTCGAACACGGGACCTCCCAGTTACGAGACCACTGCTCTACCACTGAGCCATCACGCCTGCTTGCAATTTGAAGATTGCAATACTGAAGAAATCAAGCAAAATAACGCCTAATGATGAAAACAAATTCTTATTCAATCCAATAATTTCTAGTCGTGTAGAAGTATTTGCTTTTATTTCTTAATTGCCAGTCTTTCGCTAGTTTATACATGTATATATATATATTATGAATATTACTCGATGTTTCCTACAAACATCTCCTGCTCCTTTCCTCCCCTGTCTTACTGACACCATATCTGCACTTTATTTTTTTATTTTTGTATTACCTCTTTGTAGAATTCAAGAGACAGTTCAAACTCAAAGACAAGAATGGCGATAACTCCATCTCAGCAGAGGAGTTGGGTGAAGTGATGAAATCAATTGGAAAGAACTATACTAAGGAAGAGCTTGAAAAAATGATCAGTGAGGTTGATAAAGACAGTGAGTTCATAGTGAAGACTTAGGAAATGACAATGAAAGAGTTGATGAAACTGACCACAACACGTAAATTGAAGTTTAATAATCTATGACTTGAAGCATAAAACATGTTTTATTTAATATGGGTTGCGGTTGCAAAATCCGTAAAAGAAGTTTAATATCTTAACAATGAATTTTGTGATTTAAAAAAGTCCATTGGGGTGCTGGCTGTTCATTCCGTGTTTTTAGAGTTCGTCACACGACAGGAAGCAGCCAGAAATTTGACTGAAAAGGGATATCTTTAAGTGATTTTAAACAATATTTCAAAGATGTTTGATTGATACTTTTCAGTTCACAAAACATATACCATGGACTCAAGAATACTTTAAATCTTTTGCATAATTGATGTAAATCATATATATATATATAAATCAATAGCTATATTGAACGTCTGTTTATGGCGTATTATAAAAGAGGTCATCAGGTCAACAATAATTGTGTAAAAAGGTAAAATTAATTAAAATAAAACAGTGTAGTACACAGTTTAATTTTCTACGGTGAAATGAGAGCAAGCCTTTTTGATTTGCAATACATTGTTCTTCTTTATACGAAGTAAAAAGCATCCTTTAAGACAGTCAATGCTTGGCTTGTTTTTCTTGTTTATGCACATGTAAATACATCGTTTTGCTATTATTAAAATGTGATTAATTATTATACTGTGTGGGTGCTTTTCTAAATGTCCCACGATGACTGTGATTTTTTATCGAGGAAAAATAAGTCAAACATGGACAACAAAACGTTGATTTAATTCCAAAACGTCTGATCATAGCTACCATTGTACATGTTTTAAAGTTTCTGAATTTTGCAGCAAAACGTACTTTCTGGAGAAGGCTTTATTTTCATTTTTAAAAGCCTTTATTAAAGAACAGAATATTATGCAGAACTGTAAACTGGAACTGTTTTTGTTTCAATACTTTTATTAGTCATAACTGTTCGTATTTTACACTATTCAGTATCACTCAAATCATACTCATATTTTGTTAACGAAAAGAGCTCAGAGATTGCTCTCTCTTCATTTCAACATAAAAGTGTTTACATTTTATTACCTTAAGATGTCTCAACTCATTAGGCATTTATTTAAGTGAATTATCGGATCTAATCTTCGTGCATTAAATCGAGCAGTAAGAATGCAAGATGAATCAATATGCGAAAAGGACTTCTGTGGGAACTAAGAAGCCTATTTTTCTTCATTCGGCTAGATAACGGAACTATGGAACTTTCTGAGGGTTTGATGCAGTTGGCAAGTAAGTGGAGCCTGAAAACATCACAATACATTAGAGGTTTCGACGACATGGACAAGGATGGCAACGGATTCCTCAGGTAAGTTGGACAGGGATAGAGTGATAGGGTAGTCTTAAGGAGTGAAGGGGTAAGACGGGGTGCTTTCAGAGTCTTTTATGAGGATGGCAATAGATTTATCAGGTAAATTTGAAGAAGAAAAATATTCAATGGATTGTCCGTCCAAGTTTCCGCTGTTGGAGAAATGTGGACAATTATGGGATCAATTTCTTGCTAAAGACGAATGTTAAACAGCGTGTTCGGATACCCTATCCCTGAAGATGCCCCTCCCGCTCCCCCTCCCTCCCCCGCCCCTCCACCTCCCCATCCCTCTCTCTCTCTCTCTCTCTCTCTAAAACTATCAACCAGACAATAATAGCTCCAAGGAAAACTACGATCTACCACCTGGGAGAACATACCATATATATAGGATAGTGCAAACAGAATAGTTGTTTTAGGGATGACAATTATCCGGGGATCTGTAAATTTGTATCACGGGTTAGTTGTCTGGATAGTTTTGTGTTTGTAGTCTTTGCCCGGGTCGTGATTGTCCGGACGGATAGAGATGAATATTGTGCTTGTTATGCTGGTACAAGAGTAGATCAATGATCAGAATTTTTTTTTCTATATGGTATGGTCGAGATCAGATTAGCACCTCTATGCTGGATCAATATTCATTACATTTAAAAGAATATTCGATGATAATTTAGTCTATGACTTCAATGGAATAATCCAAATTTGGAGAAAGTGAACTCAAAATAATTGTTATTTGTTAATTATTTGCTTGCAGTGCTGACGAGCTGCGTCAGGCGATGTCAGCATGCACTGATCCACCGATGACGGAGGAGGAAATCGATGGAATCATCAAGAAAGCCGACCTCAATAAGGACGGTAAAGTCGACCGTGAAGGTGAGTGCATTATGGAATGATATGGGGAGGGGCACCGATCTTACTCTTAAAATGAAATACGAATTTGAAAGGCTGCTGATCAGAGGAAGGGTATGGGAGCTAGGTGGTCGAGGCGTCTTCTTTTCTCGTCCCTTTCCTCCAAATTCAAAACCTCACAGTCAGCTGACATTATACACCGATTCTTATGTCTATACAATGAACCTTCAATAATTGGTCCTAAACATATTTATTTCACAGTTAAATCGTATGACCAGTACTTGACTTTACCTATAATCATCAAAATATGAATAGCAGTTCTCATTCGACGTCATTTTTGTCTCGCCTGCGTAGCGGAGCGAGACATAGGCGTCACTATATCCGGCGGCGTTGTAGTTGTCGTCGACAATCATGCTGTATTCGCAATAAATATTTATAGCTTCGAGGTAGGATCACCAAATTCAAACCCCAGGTACATCTCTTGAAGGGGCAGAGCAAGTCTGAAAATGGGTCAAATCTGACTGAGGTCAAATGTCAAAGGTCAACAAATTTTTCATGAAAAGCACTGTACACGCAGTAATTGAATAAAACTGTGATGATAAGGTCGAAGGTTCAAGGCCATCATAGGTAAATATCTTAACGATGATCCGCTACAATTTCATCGAACC
Organism: Mesocentrotus franciscanus; assembly: GCA_037976565.1. Lineage (NCBI taxonomy): Eukaryota > Metazoa > Echinodermata > Echinoidea > Camarodonta > Strongylocentrotidae > Mesocentrotus > Mesocentrotus franciscanus. Next base: position 11,314,683 of record CP137676.1, read on the forward strand.
TGATATGTACCTTAGTAAACCTTATGAACAACGCACAATCTCAATATGATTTCGGATCGCCAGGTCAACAGTTATGTCATGTGAGAAACATTGCACTTGAGGGATATTCAATCGGAGGCAGAGGCATAATTCTCTATCGTGTGCGGTTGAATTTTTTCTAGTCCGTGTTTTTGTTTAATACCATAGGTTTTTAGATAGTATTAGCAGCATTCATAAGTAGTGTTAATCTCTCATTTTCAAGGGATAAAGTCTATGCAACATTACCATTATTGCTTTGCGTAAACTGCCAGAGCCAAAATTCACATCCTGAACTCCTGAAAGCTTGAAATGACATACTTTTCATATGTGTATTGCGTTATCATTCGCATCCATCGCAAGACGCAGGCGAGACAACGTTTGGAGATTGCCTTATTATCCCCTCCGTCCGTCCGTCCTTCCCTCCGTAACAAATCTGGTTTCCGTTCGATAACTTTAGTAACGTTTGACGGATTTTAATGAAATTTGATATGAAGTTAAATGGTATCAAAACATAGCCTAAGTTCGATTTCGGAGTATGTAGGTCAAAGGTCAAAGGTCATAGCTCATTAAATATGCAAAAATTGCTAATTAAAAATGGCTAATTATGTACATGTGAAATAGGTGCCGTAAATATAGTATAGTCTAATAGAGGTAACTTGCTCTGAGGTATATAGGCCATTTTTGGTGAGGGATGCTACGCTTTGCGTTGATTTGTTTCTTTTCATTCACTGCATATTTTTTCTCCTTTTCTACCATTCAGAATTCGTGAAGTTGATTAAATCGTCATATTAAAGCTACTCGGTAAAGATGATGAACGCTATCTTCTACTTCAACATCGACAACTTGTCCTTTTTTATTTTCCTTGGGGAATCTCTGGGAGAGGGTGACAAAATGGTCTCGTATCATTTTTCTTATCTTGATTTTCTTATGTTCCGGTGATTTCTTTTTGAGCTGTCACTTTTGTTTTTCTTTTTCAAAGAGTGGTTAGAAATTCACTTCACTTTATTTCTTTTATCCTTATACCAAGGATGCCTTTATAATGTGTGTGTTCTCCTTCCAGGAATAAATGTTGCGTTTTTTTTCTTTTCTTCTAAAAGCCAACTATTGGTAATGCATTATATGATACCTTTGACATGATGATTTTGTTGTTTTGTTTTTAATCTTATTACAGTCATCGTGACTGTGGTTAGGAAGTAGGTCTAACACCAAAGAATATCCATGTCCGAAAAGTGACATGGTACACAAGGGAGAAGAGGAATTCTAACTTTCTTAATTCTTGATAGGTAAAAACACTTATCTTAAATTACTTTAATGGTATTTCATGTGGAGGTGTCGTGAGTCATTCACGTGACTCATTGAATGAAATTGAATGGTTTATTGAGCATACTGAAAATGGCAGCACGAGGGCTGAATTACATTCATTTTACAATAAAAACACATGATTGTAACAAATAGCAATGTTAAAACAATTATTACATAGCACTTGCGAGAATACATTTAAAAAATTAATAAGATAAAACATTTTGACAAAAACCCTCTCAATCTCGACCTTTAGGAAGATCAGAGCCATTTAATAATTTAATGGTCCTAAATAGAGCTATTCATCCGTATTTTTTTTTATTAATTATAATTATTGCTTATGTTCATGTGTATGTCTTATGTAATTTATGTTTGTTTATAAGGAAAATGAAACCAAACCAAACCAATCCAAGGGTTGAGAGCCCGGCACTAACGTCTTTTGGCAAGGCATTAATCCACATTTGCCACTCTCCACCCAGGTGTAAATGGGTACCTGGCAATTGCTGGGGTAATGAAAATTGCAGGGCCCGCAGGAACAGCAGTATTAATACTGATGTTGCTACCCTGAGTTAACAAAATTATTATTGTTATTATTATTATTATTATTATCATCATTATTGTATGGCGATATCACTTACAGTAAAGTGGAGAAAATGGTTATGTGTAAACAATTATATACGGTGCAGTTTATAAGCATGCAATGTTCACTAAATAAAACTCTGCTAAATAATACTCTGACATTACTACCGTCCAGTTTGTATGTTGTCTTTGAAAAATAAATTTATAGTAGTTTTTGGAAATGTACACCCTTAATTCATGTAATTTATTTGCTATAAAGAAACGTTACTCGCTTCGTTGACAAAATGGTAATGACAGAGATGGTGATGATGATCATGATGATGATGATGGTGATGACGATGATGATGATGATTATGACTGTCCACCTCATGGTTCGCGATTCAAGCATTGTGGTATATTATTCGAAATATAATATAAACATTTACATAATTATCTAATATCCATTGTAAATAGAATTGGGATGAACGGTAGTCCTACTGCTGAATTGGGATCTCCGTCAGAGTCCCTTCATTGCCCTTGACGATAATTATGATGGGCCAAACGGCAGATAAAGTTAACCATTATCATGATTACACTTGTTTGCAAATATTTAGTCTTTCTTCATGGGGATAATAATATGCTGGTCTCGATGAAAAGGGCATACTGGAGGTGCAATCAATTTGAGTGATGAAATTGGACGACTTTTATGGAAGCAAATGGTTGTAACTTTTTATGATGTTTATTGCAGCAATGGTCATAGTGAAGATGGATGATGATGATGCTGATGATGATGATGATGATGGTGATGATGATGATGATGATGATGATGATAATGATGGTGATGATGATGATGATGATGGTGAAGATAATGATGGTGATGATGATGATGGTGATGCTGATGATGGTGATCGAAATTACTATAACAATAAGAAAACGACGATGATGAGGTGATTGTGATAGTGATGATTATGATGATGTGATTATGGGGAGAGAAGAGGGGTTACGCGAGGTCATTGGGGCGCCCCCTCCCCCATCGAGGGGTAAAACAAATTTTAAAAATAAAGAACGAGAAAAGAAAAATGGAAAGGAAGAAGGAAAATTGTTGAAAAATCTCCGCACCCACCCCATTATCAGTAGTCTTTAAAATGTTTGCATTTCGTTTTCCGAGTAAGACCGATGCCGCCCCTCCATCACTCAAGTGCCCCTCTATGGGTGAACTCACACTCTCACAGTACGCCACTGAATGGAAATATCTGGAAAAGGGGATCAAACTTACTCAGAGTAAATGTAACAATGATGGAGTTCTCAATTTTGAAGTCTCCATGGTAAAAACAATCCTTGGTTTAATCTGTTTATACAAGTACATCAAACTACAGTTTCTTGTTATTGTCTGATGGTCTTTAGATGCATGTTGTGTCATTTTATTTGGGCCGTGCTGATAATGTGAAGCCATATGTAATCCAACTATGCATGTCTCCCTGGAGGCCAAATGATTGATTGATTGACTGATAAGTGGATTGATTGATTGATTGATTGATTGATTGATCGTTTGATTCCATTTGCCAAGTATAAGTACATTATGGAATATAAGAGAGAGAGAGAGGGGGGGAGAGAGAGAGAGAGATAGGGGGATACTTAAACTCGCGGGTCATGCTGGCAGCTGATATTCAGTGCGTCCCAGATCCAAATAACGCCGAAAACAAACGGATATTGTGAACACTACCCCAGACAACTACCTTCTAGGATAGTTGTCCGGGGGTAGTTGTCTGCTAGTAGTTGTCCGGGGTAGTTATTCGGGGGTAGTTGTCCTAGGGGTATTTGTCCGGGGGTAGTTGTCCGGGGTGGTAGTTTTCCTAGGGTTTAGTTGTCCCAGGCGGTAATTGTCTGGGGTAGTTGTCCGGGGTAGTTGTCCTAGGGGTAGTTGTCCTAGAGGGTGGTTATCCTAGGAGTGGTTATACGGGGTGGTTGTCAAGGGGTAGGTGTCCTAGAACCTTAAAGCCCAAGTCCACTCAAAAATAACTTACTTTCGATAGAACCAGAAAAATCAGACAAACCAATCAAAAAAAGTTTAAGCAAAATCGGATAACAAATAAGAAAGTTATGAATTTTTAATGACATGAAAAACTTTGAAAATCACTACACAAATTGGCAACTCACTCATGAGTCTGTGACGTATGGTCCTCACTATCCACTAATTATTTTCTTTATATTGATAATATAAATTTCCTATTTTCACCCTAAGAATCTTATTTCTTCACACCAGCATCCAAGTTAGATTGTTAGTAATATGTTTTTGTGTGGATGCACAAATAAAGAGTAATTTTGTCCAGTTAAATCATGAAAAAAGAATTTTGATAAACTATTCATATAAAAATCAATAATTATGAAATACAATATTCAGAAAATAGTATCAATTCTTCATAAAAGTTTTTGGGAAATGTCATGCACGCAATATGATACAAATCATATAACCTGGGCAAAGGCATGGGGAAATCAAGTTTTGGGGGATAAAAAGGGAAATTAATGGGATTAAACTATATAAAGCAATTGATAAGTTGTGAGGACATGACGTCACAAACTGATTACCATCTTGGCAATTTGTGTCGTGATTCTCATTGTTCCATGGTTTTACATACTTTTTCAAAAATTCATTACTTTCTTATTAGTTATCCGATTTTGCTCAAACTTTTTTGATTGGTTTATCTGATTTTTCTGCTTTTATTGAAAGTAAGTTATTTTTGGAGTGGACTTGCCCTTAAACATAAGGTTGAGTCCTGGTCATGCGATTGCATTGTGAAAGAAACGTTGTGGAATCGATCAGAAAAGGTTGATCACTTAGCATATAAGTATTGGTGTGTACTGCAAGGTTCTGGAATCATCAAAATGATAAGAAATTTGGCCTAGTCTTGGTAAAGTTACAAGCACTGTAAACACAAAGATGTTTATGGGACTACATGAACATGTGGCATAAAAATCCGTCCCGATTTTTATGATGTTACATGCCATATTTAGAATATTAAGGCATTTGAAGAGCCATGCTTTCCAGGGCACTTTTTTTATCCGATGTTCTTCCACACTGTCAGATTTAAATACTGAAAATTATTATGGTCTGACGATAAATTAGGTTCTGATGAACCGAGTATGTATCACAAGAAAATCAAGCAATTTCAAGAGTAAGAATATAGGGTACAAACAGTTTATTTAAGAGCCATCGGCTCAATATAATTAAACATGCAAATAGTTGACAAAAATAAAATGTTTCAGAATCACTGTGAACTTAGATAGGAGTATATCCTATCACTGTCTATGTCGTCTTATCGGTACTCAATTATATCACAATATAATTCTCCATATTTCCAAAGGAAAATAGATTACCTGATGACCAGGTCATCCTTCGAGGTATAACATACAGTTAATCACCCACCGTCTCTAGCCCGGTCTTTATATAAAAAGTATACCGTTGTGGGTTAGAGAGTCCCGATTTAGAGTTCGTAAATACCACCTCTTCCTGTTTCTGAATAGGCGGAACGAAATACTCTGGTGTATGTAGTAACCCGGTGCGATATGATGCATGACCTGCTAAGCCTGACCGGTGTACGACAGCACTGGGCGTTGACTCAACGACTTGACGCGAGTAGGTTGCCTGAGCGTGTCGACTACGAACACATGTCCATTCACTGATGGTGCCTAGGGTTATGGCTACGAGCCCAGCTTGTCCAGTTCAGATGTTCAAATGATGATTCAAGTTGAGGCGAGGGCTGATGAGGCTTCTACCACGTCGGCCTGTGCTGCCTGGTTCTTGCCTGGTCCCATAGTATAGGGAAAGTCTATGCCAGCAACAGCATGCTTATAGCCTGTGGCTGTAACATTTACCTTCGTGGCCAACACCCTCATTTACTCCCCAAATCAGACCAAATTCTGAAAGGTCTGATCCTCTCGAGATCTCATGTGCAATCTGATTAAACTACCTAAATCTCTAATCCACGTTGACTCTCTCAATAGTAACCTCCTTAACATTCTTTGTATTCCTCTCAGGCCAAAACTGTCCATCCAAATTCCTTTTACTGAATCCTCTATACAAAACTTTCCTATTAACATTCTCCTCATCCTTTCCCCACACACAGACAAAGACAGACACCTGATTATTACGAGTTATTACGATCATACGATGTAATACTACGAGCAACTTACGTGTTAGTTACGACCTGTTTACGTGTTGTTATGAATAGTTACGAATATTTACGAGTCCTTACGATTTTTAGCCAAAAAATAACAACTGAAAATGAAGTGTTCAAATTTGCAGCTGTTATACCTTTCCCCAAATCATAAGCAATTCGTAAGAATAAGTAAAGTATACGTTTCTATTCGTAAAGTACTCGTTACTACACGTAAAGTGCTCGTAATAACTCGTAACAATCCGTAAAGCCATCGTAACACGACCCGAATGAAATCGTAAACAACACGTAAGCACTCGCACTAATCCGTATATAATCCGTAAACAAATCGTAAACTAACCGTAACAAATCGTTTAAAAACTTTGTTAAGAGTCATTTACGGATTCTTGCGAGCAGTTTACGGGTGGTTACGTGTTGTTGCGAGCTGTTTACGATATTTACGGATTGTTACGAGCTATTTACGAGTTATTTACTGAAAAATCAATCCGTGGACAATCGTGAGAAGATTTTTGACATGTCAAAAAATTCGCCTCTCCTTTCACGGATCCTTAAGAGTGTCTGCGATTTGTTGCGAGTTGTGACGGGTTACTTACGGATACCAGCGAGTTATTTACGGATGCTTGCGATTGACTACGAGTTGGCGATCCGTAATGACTCGTAAGAAAAATCCGTGTATGTGAAGGAGGTATTAATATAACTATCACGAGAGATCACAAACCATGCGCAGAAACCCTACTTCATTGGTGTATACTGAATTTGATGGACTTATCTCGAAGAGGGAAGATTTTATAGATTCTTCTTCTTCTTCTTCTTATGCATAATCTGCCTCCTTCAATACTGAAGATTCTTGCAGATGTATATACTGCATGGGGTGTGCAGGTAAACCACCAATCAAAAGGAATGTAAGAAAATGTTCACTATTTTATCATTTTATTTGTTCAGCTTTAGAAACGGTTGCGGATCCAGGTGAGGGCCGAATCAGCCGTGGTCCCCTTTTTGTGGCGACCTAAAAAATTGAGAAAGAGAAGGAAAATAAGGTAAAAGAGAAGAAGAGAGGAAGGGAAAAGAGAGAAAAGGGGAAAAACGAAGAAATATACTAATAATATTAAAATTGCTACTCTGAGTAACAGGTCAGCAACGTATTAGATAGGATGGAAACCAAATCCCAGCGCAAGCTACGCGTATTGCCTGCATCAACGTATACATCCCTGGCTGATCGGGGGGGGGGCGAATCAGCTGCTGCCCTCCTTTTTTGGCTGCCTAAAAAAATGGAAATGGGAAAAAAGAGAACGATGGAAGGAAAAATTAGAAAATAATGAAAAATAATGTAAAAGAGAAGAAAATAGAGGGTGGAGGAAAAGGAGAGAGACAGAGAGAGAGAGAGAGAGAGAAAGAGAGAAAGAAAAAAGGAAGAACATGAAACTTAAATTTACACTGTCTTACAGATTACATTTCCGATGAGTTGGCTCGACATGTGCCTAAAAAGTCTGCGGACAAAACAATGTACAATACGAAAAGAAAGTTCTACAAAATTGTCTTTAAAGATACTATGTCCCTTTTGCAGCCAACATCAAATCCTGTAGAACATTGCAGGAATCATGAATATGTCATGTATGTCCTATCTGTGAAATTTAAACGTTAGCAACGTCCTATAGTATTCAAATTATGCAAGGAAACCCGTTTACTTTCTAGACTTCACTGTCAAACACTATTGAGTGACTGACTGACTTCTTTTTTGCTTTGGCCATGTGAATAACATACATAAAATGAGCTGTAACAGGTACATGCATCATTTGTCTACATCAATAACCCACTTCTTGTAATGGCCAAAATTAAACTGATTGAATCTTTGCGCAGCACAAAACATACGACCATTCGGTACAAGAGTCTGAAAATCAAACTATTTACATAAGTGATTGCTATCAATATGTCGATTCGACAAGTAATCGTCGTTTTTTCCCACAAAGAAATTTTCCAGCCCTTTCGTTTTGAAGGAAGTTCTAAATCAGTATTATCTTTCAAATGCCATTGGAATTTAACCTTTTCATTTTTTTGGCCTGCAAATGGGACATAGCACCTTTAAGAGAGAAAGAGAGGTTGTTTCTGAAATGAAATGAAAGGGGCTATGTGACTTTCAAGGAGGAACTACAATTTCTATCGCTCGTAACGACTATATTTAGAATTTTCTAATTTAATTTTTTTTAGAACTTCATGGGGCTCTGCACCCTAGACTCCCGGAAAAGGATGTTCTCCTGCACCCCATCCGTAAAGAGAAAGTCGTTCCCAAGACAACTTTTTGTTGTATAAAATTGGAGAGAGTGTGAGCTTTATGTAGTTTAAGCTTATAACAACCACTCCCGTGGACTTTTTATTAGTTACACAATTTCTTGCTGTCCGCCGCCGCGAGATCACTGGAGCGAAGAAAGGTAACAATGTATAACAAGAGTCCCTAGTTATAGTCAGTCAATGATTAATCCTTTTAATATCCAAATGGTTCTTCTACCATTCTTAATCAGAAGTGCGCTTCAAATTCAATAATAGCGGGAATCCGATTTAATGATGTATTAAGGGCGTGTTCTGCTACTACTGAATGAGATGGAATGCATAGTCTGAGGGCAATTTAAATTTCAAGGGATGGATTAGAGTTTTAATCGCTCACGACGACTATCTAGAAAGTTCGGCTTTACTTCACCAAACTTTGATTAATAGATCTAACTTTTTAGAAAATCAGTTTCATTGGTGGCGTAATGATATGTCGCAATGCGCAACAGTGATCTGTCCCCCAGAGGCGGATACAGCCGGCGGCAAGGGAGGGGGCCGAAAAAAGGGGAAAAACCGTGCCGGCCGATTTTCCGCTCAGTGGAGGTGGGTGGGGGTAGTGGGCACAATTTTTTTTTTCTTGCCTTCAAAAATTGAAAAAAACTTTCACCACCACCCCTCTCCCCTTGAGCGTCAGGGGAGGGGGCCCATCTTCTTTTTCCCCAAAAGGGTGTTTCTACATGTTTTTCTTTCTAGGGAGGGCCCGGGCCCCTGGATCCGCCACTGATGTCTCCAGTCTATGATATTGTTTTGCGTAAACTGCCAGAACCAAAATTCACATCCTGAACTCCTGAAAGCTTGAAATGACATACTTTTCATATGTGTATTGCGTTATTATTCGCATCGCGAGACGCAGGCGAGACAACGTTTGGAGATTGCCTTATTATCCCCTCCGTCCATCCGTCCTTCCCTCCGTAACAAATCTGGTTTCCGTTCGATAACTTTAGTAATGTTTGACGGATATTAATGAAATTTGATATGAAGGTACATGGTATCAAAACACAGCCTAAGTTCGATTTCGGAGTATGTAGGTCAAAGGTCGAAGGTCATAGCTCATTAAATATGCACAAATTGCTAATTAAAAATTGCTAATTATGTACATGAGAAATAGCTGCAGTAAATATGGTATAAAAGTCTAATAGAGGTAACTTGCTCTGACGTATGTAGGACATTTTTGGTGAGGGGATGCTACGCTTTGCGTTGACTTGTTTCTTTTCATTCACTGCATATTTTTTCTCCTTTTCTTCCATTCAGAATTCGTGAAGTTGATTAATTTGTCATAAGCTACTAGGTAAAGATGATGAATGATATCTTCTACTTCAACATCGACAACTTATCCTTTTTATTTTCCTTGAGGAATCTCCGGGAGAGGGCGACATAATCGTCTCGTATCATTTTTCTTATCTTGATTTTCTTATGTTCCGGTGATTTCTTTTTGAGCTGTCACTTTTTGTTTTGTATTGTTTGTCTTTTTTTCAAAGAGTGGTTCGAAATTAACTTCACTTTATTTCTTTATATTTTTTTCCTTATACCAAGGATGCCTTTATGATGTTTGTGTTCTCCTCCAGGAATAAATGTTGCGTTTTTTCTTTTCTTCTGAAAGCCAACTATTGGTATTGCATTTTATGATACCTTTGACATCATGATTTTGTTTATTCGTTTTTTAATTTTATCATAGTCATCGTGACTGTGGTTAGGAAGGAGGTCTATTAAACACCAAAGAATATCCATGTCCGAAAAGTGACATGGTACACAAGGGAGAAGAGGAATTTTAACTTTCTTAATTCTTGATAGGCGGTAAAAGCACTTGAGTCATTCACTTGACTCATTGAATTAAATTGAATGGTTTATTGAGCATACTGAAAATGGCAGCACGATAGCTGAATTACATTCATTTTACAATAAAAGCACATGTAACAAATAGCAATGTTAAAACAATTATTACATAACACTTGCGAGAATATATTCAAAGATAAAATTAATAAGATAAAAAATTATGACAAAAAACTCAATCTCCTCTAGGAAGATCAGAGCCATTTGATAATTTAATGTTCCTAAATAGAGCTATTCATCCGTATTTTTTAAAATTAATTTATAATTATTGTTTATGTTCATGTGTATGTATTATGTTTGTTTATACGGAAAATGAAACCAAAACAAACCAATCCAAGGGTTGAGAGCCCGGCACTAACGTCTTTAGGGAAGGCATTAATCCACATTTGCCACTCTCCACCCAGGTGTAAATGGGTACCTGGCAATTGCTGGGGTAATGATAATTGCAGGGCCCGAAGGAACAGGAGTATTAAAGGGATTGGGTAACTTTGTCTCAGATTCTGAAACAAAATCCTGGATTTAGCTCATGCTGCTGCAAGATAATTATTAACCTGTAGGTCAGTCAGGAACCCCATGAATTTTACAAGCCGATCGCCTGTCTAATTATCAAGATATTTATGATTGGAAATCGAAATTAAAAAATGCGTTTTCCTAACGGTTTTCATAACACTACAGTCTATTGGGAAAAATGAGTATGGTAAACCGGTCACTCAAAGATTTTTACTTTTTTGAGGCACTTTTAGGGCTTCAATATTACACCATATCACAGACACTGATAATATGTGGGGCCATGCATCTCAGATTTAACATTGTTAAACGATGCCTTTAATACTGATGTTGCTACCCTGAGCTAACAAAATTATTATTTTTATTATTATTATCATTATTATTATTATTATTATATGGCGATATCACTTACACAAAGTGTAGAAAATGTGTGTATGTAAACCATTATATAATTTATGCAATTTATAATCATGCAATGTTCACTAAATAAAACTCTGCTAAATAATACTCTGATATTACTACCGGCCAGTTTGTTTGTCTTTGAAAAATAATTTTTAGTAGTTATTGGAAATGTACACCCTTAATTCATGTAATTTATTTGCTTTAAAGAATCAATCATGTATTTTTTAATATATCACAAACGTTACTTGCTTCGTTGACAAAATGGTAATGACAGAGATGATGATGATGATTATGATGGTGGTGTTGATGACAGGCGCGTACGCAGCGGGGGTTGGGGTTAAACCCTCCCCTCAATTTTTGTATGGGTGTGTTTCGGAGGAACCCCCTCACTTTTTTCAAGTTTAAAAAAGAAAAAAAAAAATGGGCTAAAGGATGAAGAAGAAAAAAAAAATAACCCCCACTGAACAAAATATCGGTCGGTATGATTTTCCAATTTCCAGGACAAAAAAATATGCACTCCCCTGCTTATTCAGCGGCCGACTGAGTCGTTGCGAAATTTGTCCTTAAAAATGGACCCCCAAAAAAAGGTGCTCTTACCCCCACCGTTTAAAAAATCCTGCGTACGCTACTGGTTGACGATGATGGTGATGATTATGACTGTCCACCTTATGGTTCGTATTTCAAGTATTGTAATATATTATTAGAAATATAATATAAACATTTACATAATTATCTAATATCCATTGTAAATAGAATTGGGATGAACGGTAGTCCTACTGCTGAATTGGGATCTCCGTCAGAGTCCCTTCATTGCCCTTGACGATAATTATGATGGGCCAAACGGCAGATAAAGTTAACCATTATCATGATTACACTTGTTTGCAAATATTTAGTCTTTCTTCATGGGGATAAGAATATGCTGATCTCGGTGAAATAGGCATAATGGAGGTGCAATCAATTTGAGTGATGAAATTGGACGACTTTTATGGAAGCAAATGGTTGCAACTTTTTATGATGTTTATTGCAGCAATGTTCATAGTTAAGATGATGATGATGGTGAAGATGATGATAATGATGAAGATGATGGTGATGTTGATGATGGTGATCGAAATTACTATAACAATAAGAAAACGATGATGATGAGGTGATTGTGATAGTGATGATTATGATGATGTGATTATGGGGAGAGAAGAGAGAGTCAGAGAGACTGATAGAGGGAGGGGATTGAATGGAAGAGCACAGAGAGGGAGAGAGAAGGGAGAAAGAGAGAAGAATTCGAAAGAGGTGCTTAATAATTATGATTTGATCCGCGCCTGGTGGTGGTGGTGGTGGTGGTAGTGGTGATGCTGGTAATGGTGTTTGTGTTTGTGGTGGTGAAGATGGTGATGGTGATGGTAGTGGTGACACTGACGTAATGTGATGAGAGTGAGAGAGAGATGCATAAATGCATATCATTATGGTATATGAATACCATCGTGACAAAAATGGGAGATTAATTATAAATATCGATTCCATGAGAATTAGTTCCAGTGAAGAATTATTACGATGTATGCGTTTTCTGAGAGTACTATTTTACTATGTGTTTTTCGGTGCATGTAGACAAATGAGCTTCGGGGTGCTTAGGCCAGACACGGCTATTCAATATCCAGGGAAGGGTTCATTATAGTATGCTGGAATTAATTCGTTTCGTATCCCTGCCTGCCATACACTTGTGTTCGCCCGGAATATAATGATGATTGGAAATTATACCATGCATATTCATATTACGATATAACTGAGAATCTGATGTGCTAGGGGATGAGAAAAAGGAGGGGTAAGCTCTCATTTTTTAAATACCCGAAGGTGATTTTTCACTAAATAATGAGATATGTATATGTATCTTTTATTTATTATTTTTCTTCATTTTTATTCCATTTTGGTAGATAGGCCTAATTATGAATAGGCCTAACTAATAATATGAATCACAATGGTGATTTTGATAATGATGTAGATAATGATAATGATGATGATCATGAAAACAAAAATGACAATAATAATAATAATGGCGACGGGCAAGAACCAAGTTCTTGATACTAGGACGGCATCCAGCGCTTTACCTGAGCCAACCTTGTAAGTTTAATAGTATTAATAATCAGTGATAATAATAATGATAGACATTGATCTACATTTGCCACACTCAACCCAGGTGAGGTAAATGGGTACCTGGTAGGATTATTCCTTGAAATGCACTGTGCGCTGATAACGGCTGCCGGAGCTAAAGCTAGGGTAATAATTTCCAAAGCTCTTTGGAAGCGCATAGAGATGTTATTTCATGACGTATTATGCGCTATACAAGAACTGAACTATTATTATTATTATTATAACAATGATAATAATTATACGAATAAAAACAAGTTTTATATTTCATTTCGTCACTCTTCACCAATTTCCCATTATTTTCCAAGGAGAGTGATTATCTCAAGTTTTCTTAGGTTTTCTTAAGTTTTTATCGTAACGTGTTTTGCACTTGTTAAAACAGGTCTTTCATTATAGAGAAATCACAAAGGGAATATTTATAGAACAATTTAAATGACAACTATTAGCATTTATATTAAAAAAACACCAGTGTATAGTTTCTTTGCTGAACGGTTAACCCATTTCTTTTGTTCTCACTTTCTAGAGATGAGTGATTATCCTTCTAAAATTTTGTAACTCTCATTCTACCCTCTCTTGTGATAAAGATATTATAATTCTTCTTTTGTAATTTCGGTAAGTTTTATTTCTAGATAATGTGCTAACAAAGGGAAAACCAACCTGTTGATACTCGTTCATCTAACTTGTTTAAAAGGTTGGTATTTTCCTAAATCTTTAAATGTGTAGATAGATAGAGAGAGGGAGGGAGGGATAGAGAGAGAGAGAGAGAGAGAGAGAGAGAGAGAAAAGAAATACAATAAGAGGATAATCTATATATGATTAATAATTGATAATCAGCTTAATTTCAATAGGGTCCTCATGAAGAGAGCTTGACCATAAGATTCTTTTGGCACACACGATCGAAAGCCTTAATGTCATGGGTAATAACTCATATTTCTTGTCGTAGGAAGATGATTAATATAATATATAAAATGACTTGGGGCCATGTGGAGATCTTGCACCCAAGCCAATTATTACCAGGGGCCGTGGCCACTTACACTTGGGGCTGAAACAGGGTTGTCCCTTTCAAAGCCCTTGATGTAAGCCATGTAAGCGTGTTAACATCTCCCGAGCACGAACTCTACTCTGCATCTTATGAAGCTAGCAATTACGGTAGTGTCATTAAGGAAAGTCGTGTTTGCCCCTGGGACAATATCGCCTTTCTAGATAGAAAGTAAGCTCTTTTCAGACCAATTTATCAAGCCTTCTTATCATCATGATGACCTTATAAAAGCATGCATGCATCTTACGAGAAGGCACTGTGATATGAACTGGACATAGTTGAAACACTGTGGTAGATTAGTGAGGGTTAGGGACTCTCATTTGAGAGGGCCTAGATTCAGTCCTTGCTTGGCGCTTACATCTTAGGACAAGGTGGTTTTTACCCCCACAGTTGTCCCTCACTCTAGACCCAGGTGTGATAAAATGGTTACTTGGCAATGGTCATGATGGTGCAGTTACGTAATAATAATAATTGTAGGACCCATCGGAAGAGCAGTATTAATACTCCACAGGCTGCACTGAGTAAGACCACATATTATATCATGTATATTGTCATTTTAATCGTCATGTAAAAACATACACGGTATACCTTTGAGATGAATTCATGTTCGATTTAATTAACTATTTCCACTACATTGTCTTATACTATAGTTCAAGACTTTTAAACAGATTCGTTACCTTCAACTCCTCTAATGTCAGTTTCGTTTATCAAACCAAACAACGAAACGGCTCTAATAATAGCCTACATAAATTGAATTGCCATTTATTGTCCCTTTCAGGAAATTCTTTTTTCACTGGTTTTACAGTCATTGTACATGTACATAATACAAGAAGAAATACATAATAAAATAATAGCAAATGTGCATCGTCACAAACATAACAACATTCTGAAAATGATTTTTACATTGGAAGCGGAACAACATTGATTGCAGTATAAACATGAACTGCATCTATGTTAACATTTCAAGTGAAAATTTGAACCTTCAGCTTACTGTGTGTTTATTTGAAAATGTAGGTAAGTTTAGCATTATGAGCCCTAACAAGAATTAAATTCAGAACAAATAATAAGTTGAAACCAGTATACATTTATTTATTTATTTATTCAAAATGGTTTAATTTCATTAAAAAACATTCGCGGCCCGAGAGCCGAATTGCAGTTTTTTTTTTTACAGAGTTTACATCAGTGATAGAGTAAAATTACACGTGCACAATAACATTATGGTAGTAGAATTGCAATTCGTTTTGTACGTATAATCTATAATTGTGCTTCTACGACACCTGCTCCGGCTACAATAATACTCCGCGGCAATTCAGTACATAAATCAAACTCCCAATCTCAACCCCGGACAAGAAACCTACACCGCACCCAACACCAACACCAAGCACAAACCCATGCTTATTTAGAAGCCTTTATGTCAGGGCCTGCAGAACGGCGGGGCTCGGGGGCTCGAGCTCCCTTTACTTTTTTTTAAATGTATGTTAAAGAGAAAAAGAAAGAAAGAAAGAATGAGTGACCTACCAGTGTCACACAAAATTAATGAGGTACCAAAATATGCTTATCTGACCGTTATTAAATACCTAAAACCCCTGAGCTTACGGGGGCTCTGCCCCCTGGACCCCACCAAGGGCCCTAAGGCGAGCCCCTGGGTGCTCATCTGACCGTTATTAAACATCTAAGGTCCCTGAGCTTCCGGGGGCTCAGACCCCTGGACCCCCGCCAATTAGTGACATCAGACCTGCCAGTGTCACGAATAAGGTATCTAAATATGCTTATCTGACCGTAATTTAATGCCTAAAACCCCCGAGCTTCCGGGGGATCCGCCGCTTGACCCCCGCCGGGGCAAAGCCCCTGGACCCCAAGCCAATTTACGCTCCACTCGCTTCGCTCGCCACGCTCTACCTGAACGTTAATACTCCACTTTGAAAAACGTTCCGCGGGGCCTGCATGTAACATGTAAGAGAGGTGGTGATGCAGATTTTTCTTCTGCCCCCCCCCAAAAAAAGTTTTTGCTCATTACGCCACTGCCCCTGAAATATGAGTCCCCTGGAATGTTTCCCCCCAATCCCAAACTGTTTCCGGCACGCCTGGTGAGAGGTGGATATAGCCCTCATGTTCCCGAATTGTGCTGGGTCCATGGTGTTCTCCATGTGGCTGAAAGTCCACTTACTATGGCACTTAGCAATCAACTTTTCAGCTTTCCTGGCAAAATGAATTAGTCAAAGATACTGGTCTGAGGTTATCGATAGATGCTTGAGATGTCTTAGGAATGGGAATAACATGCGCTCTCTTCCAACTCTCTGGTACAATGGCCTGACTATAAAGAGGGAATTTAAGAATCTCTAAAGCAAATTCAATTAATAAATTTTTTCTTTTCTCAGTTTAATGATGTCGCCTCATATTCAGTGCATAAAGTAATAAGACTTTTCGACTTCAATCATTATAATATAGAATATCTTTGTCTATTTATTAAGGTTCACCTTCGAAAAAAAAATCAAGTACATGCATTGTCTCCTTCTAAAAGCCTGTATGTCAACTTTTATTTAGATCATTTTAATATCGTGCACATTTACAGTATGTTTAGGGTTCCGCGAAAAAAAAGGAGAAATACAACGTTATTGTATTGGCCTCAACGTTAATAAGGTCTGTCATCTCTAAATGGAAAAATTACAGTTTAATATCTCTCACAGAAGAAAAGGCGGGAATAAATTCATTCTAAATTTATCCAATAATTTTTTCACCGTCTCCGTCTCCGTCTAGATTATAACCATAATTCGTCTCTGTGCATCGACTGATTGAGCCAAATGTATTTTGCATATTAATGATGCTCACTTTAGTTAAGTAAATCAGTATGCAAAATTATATTAAAAGCTACGGCATTTCAATTTGGTGTTGCTGTTTCAAACAGAAATGTACAAGCCTATAAGTACTCCGAAATCAAACTGATTTTTTTCGTAATAAAAACCGTAAATAACTCAAAGTGGTAAAAAAAAAATATCAGAGCTTACTGGCTTGTACTTGTTACAACATCATCTACGTGTACGTGAACATAAATATCATATTGTTGAAATTACATCAAATGGATTTGCCTATGAGAAAAATTGGGTTTACAAAGTTTTACTCCAGCGCTTCCTGACTTGAAACAAATGCCAATATAAACCAAATAATGAATGAGACAGTAAAACTATTTATATCGATGGCGGTACCGAGGGTGGAACCGTGCATGGGTAGGGAAGAGAATGAATTTGTAACGGGATAATAATCATACTGACAAATTGTAGACTTTCTTTTATTGTATTCTCCTATACACGTGCGGGACACCTCTCTGTCCATTTCGTTATTAACTTCATATTCTATTTTCTCTCTGATTTGATTTATTTACCAACAGCAATACAGTAATACATTTCATACAATGTGTTTACATATACAAGGAGAGAAACTATTGGTTGGTAAAAGGGGCCAGATAATAGCACATGTGTGCGTGTCGAGCCTAACCCCTTAAACAGCTAAACAAAGTATTTTGGTACAAATCAGTTTAGAAAACGTAACAAAACTAAAATAATGAATTTACAATTACAATCGATATATACTTTTAAAAAACAAGAATACTTAACAATATCTTACAATGTACAAACTTGATATTTCATTCATGATTTGTTCAACAAATGATTTGTTACAGAATTCCGAAACCTATTTCTAGACCTTATTGATCTGACATTAATAGGTAATCTATTCCAAAATTCACTGCCCACAAAAGACAATGATAATTGACCTTGTGTCGTTCTTGATTTTGGAAGACGTAATTTTCCACCTTCTTTTTGTCTTGTGTAATAGCTATGCTCTTTAATGTCACAGTAGGCTACTCTATCAAAATATGAGGCAAATTATCATTGACTAGATCAAACATTAAAGTAAAAATTGATAAATCATGTAAATTATACACAGGTAGGATTCGCAATCTTTTAAATAATGGAGCTGTAGGAGTTCTCCATTCACTAAATGTTATAGCACGAACTGCCATTCATTGCGAATACAACATACATGTACTTCTTAGGCTAGTCTTGTAAGTGCTTCCCCACACCTCTATTCCGTAAGAAATGTGTGGTTGTATAAATGCTTTATATAATAATATCAGAGTACGGCTAGGAACAAAATGTCGCAATCTAAATAGCACCCCAACTTTCTTTCTAATACACTGATTTACAAAACGAATATGACTATTCCAAGACAAATGTCTATCGATGTGAACCACAACAAAAGTGGCAACATCAACCTCTTTAATTTCCTCGCCAGCGATTTTCAGTTTACAATTCACACCTATTTTTTCCTCCTACTACTTATTAACATGAAATTAGTTTTCTTACGGGACTCTCGCCACAAGCGTTAATTTGCTATTTAGAGAGGTTGCCACCTGTAAATCATTTTCATTGTATACACACGAACATGCCGAAAATTTGGAAAACATTTGTTTACTTGGAAAAAAATATATCCTCGCCGTTTCACGAATAACACCGCCGTTACCGTCATTCTCATTGAATTTCCTTATTCCCCGTTTATGCTTATTGTTATTTTCCGTTTCAAACTCTTCATTAAATTTTCCCAGGTTCCCATTCCTCTTGAAATCTCTCTAACCACAATTTTCCTTCCACTAGTTTTCTTTACCCGGAATTCCCGGATACATGTGTAAAATGTAGGCAACTTAAAACCACAAAGCTTTTACGAGACAAATAACTCATGACAGCTTTCACTGAAACAATGTTTAATTTTGGCACTGCAAAAGATTTTAAAGGGACGAATGTGCTCTTTCGATTATCGCACTCTGCAAGGTAGTCAAACAGAAGATGATATTAGGGACTTTTAGATTGTACACGACGAGAACGTGGACTGCCACGGTGACATCCTTTTAAGGTAATGTGACGTCCTTTTTAATAAGGCACTGCCGGGCACGGGCCAGTGCCTTGAAAGAATGGCACACGTTGCAGTCCACTACGTCGACGTGCAAATCTAAAAGTCCCTATTAAATTAATTTAAACGCACCTTGTGAATTCGCCCTCTCTCTCACTCACATCTCCCTTTCTGTATGTTTGTCTGTCTGTCTGTCTCTCTATCTCCCTCATAATTGAATATCAAATTAAAAATGCCTCCAAGAACGTGAGTCTAGAATCTTATCACACATGTTCTTTCATTAAGTGCTGTCTTTCTTTCTTTTTCCATCTATTATTTTTTTCGTTTTACCCACGAATAATAAAACATGCTATTAGATCGATTATTTATTCAGGTAGTGGCACTTAAAGGGATCCGGTAACTTTGTCTCGGGTTCTGAAACAAAATCCTGGATTTAGCTCATGCTGCAATGATAATTATAAACATTTAGGTCAGTAAGGAACACCATGACTTTTACAAGCCGATCGCGTGTCTGATTATCAAGATATTTATGATTGGAAATCGAAACCAAATTTTGCGTTTTCCTAACGGTTTTCATAACACCACAGTCTATTGGGGAAAACGAGTATGGTAAAACCGGTCACTCAAAGATTTTTACTTTTTTGAGGCACTTCTTGATCATTTTGAAGCGCGATTTTTTTTAGGGCTTCAATATTACACCATGTCACAGACACTGATAACATGTAGGGCCGTGCATCTCAGATTTAACATTGTTAAACGATGCCTATAAGGTAAACAAAAATACAACATTACAACGTTTCTCTCTCTCTCTTTCCCCCTCTCATAATTGATTACCAAATTAAAAATGCCTCCAAGACTCTAGAATCTTAATACACTTGTTCTTTCATTAAGTGCTGTCTTTCTTTCTTTTTCCATCTATTATTTTTTTCGTTTTACCGACGAATAATAAAACGTGCTATTAGATCGATTATTTCTTCAGGTAATGGCACTTACGGTACAAAAAATGAAACATTACACATTTACAATGTATTTATAGCCAGGTATGCGTATCTGAAAGCGCTAGAATATTCAGTATGTAAAAATATAAATACATTAATAAAAAAATAATTATATAAAAGATGAAGATGGTGTATAGTTCTTCAAGGGAACATTAAAAACAAAAGCATTGGTTTAATAAAGATGCCAAATTTATATATCACTTCATATTTTATGATCTGATCAACTGATATTTAGTCGAATACATGTATTGCCTAAACAAAGAGGATGAAGGGCCAAAACCAAATAATAATGACGGCTCGGTCCCCCACCCCCTCCAACATTTTTAAACCATGTATGCATGACTAGATGAAGTGAGGAAGGAGACTGCAATTTTTTCATTTCCTATTTCTCGCAGCCAATTCATTATGAAGATGAAAATGGTTGTACATCAGTTCTGTAGCTACGGGCAAGCGGTCCTCTAGGCCCTCACGCGAAAATGTGCCAGTATGTCTATGTATACGAGGGATTGGAAAACAAATCCTCTTTGATGAATTTCGGATTGGGGTGACTCGAATTTGTTTAACTCCTAAGAGGGCCCCGTGACTAAAAAAAAAAAAGTTGAAAAAAGCTGATCTAGTAGACTAAAGACTGGTGCCCCCCCCCCTGACTGAGCCCACGCTACGCCACTCAAGAAACACAAGCATTATTTGTTATAATCTTGCCTCTGATTTATTTTTGAAGGTCAACAAAATAATAACACAATGTACTGACAAAGGATAAATAAAGATTGATGAGAAAACAAGAAGCGCAATGTATGATGAATAAATATTTTGTATAAAAAGACTAAACCGTTGGTGACAACAGAACAAAAATGTTGAAGCACCCTATATCTTTAAAAAAAAATCCTCTCCCATTAAAAAAAAACATATTTTTCTATACATTTACCATGATTGGCAATAAGCGATCATGCAAAACAGAAACAATTCATGCGTTGTTACCACAAGATCTTAACGGGACTTTGGTTTTAATTATTTATAGAAGAACAAGTCAGTGATTGACTGAATAACGACCGCATAAACACTCTCCACCCCCCTTTTTTCGTGTTAAAACTATGGTGTCATTTAAAAATAAATAAATAAACTACTATAATAAAATTACTATTATTTTTGGTTCTGTGTAAATCTATTTAATGTTTAAATTGAAGCAATGACAAGAGATCCAGTGTTTACATGTCAATTTTATTAGCCCCCTGAAACCATATTAGCAGTACCCCCATAAATGTGTTATTTTTCTTCGGAATTGTGCTCCTGACACTAATAACCTGTATCTCAAAGTTTAGGTTTGATTATTAGTGGAGTGTGTAGTCAATATTCCAATGTAAATCATAGTCACGTCATACGTAAAATCGATCTAGGCCCTCAAATTCGGGGCGGGTCGCACGCCGACCTCACCCTATGCTGGATACGCCCCCCCGCCACTGCGCGACAGTCAGGTCACGAAAGTTCATCTGAATAGTCGGTGCACGACACAAGGGGCCCAGATTATCTACACCAAATAAAATAAAAGGGGAAAGAAGAAGAAAAAAAGGAGAAAAAAACCCACACAATATACGTTTTCTTCGTTACTTCCAAGTACGTGCAGACCGCTATAAGAATGCGATTTCTTCACGGGCGTGTTATTAATTTGTCCAATCTAAGGTTTTGGAATTTCACGCTTGCCTATCAGACTTTAGGAAGTACAGCGTGAGAAGGTGGAATTACGAGTTTGCTACACGAAGCATAATAGCTTTTAGAAAAATGCAGTAATGCACTTTTTACATATACATGTACATGTAAATAATAAATGGAAAGGGAGCTGTAAGATTCAAAATACGATAACATGAAGTCAATACTGAGGGGGTTGAATAGAAAATCAATGTCGGATAAAAATATTACTAAGACTGACCCATTTCTCGGAAGGGAAAGTCTCGGTCTCGGTCTCGGTATCGGACCTTGAGGTCTCGACTACAACACTGCATAGAGGTCAGGGCCCTGTAAAAAAACAAAGCTAAGCAATTGAGTGTATGTAGGAATGATTGATCGCTCATCGATTGTACAGTCAAATATCAATTGATTGCACATCATGCAGGCGCGGATACATGCCCCCCCAAAAAAAAAAAAAGAGAGAGAGAAGGAAAAGAAGGGAAAGGGAAAGAGGAGAGAAAGGAAGAAAGGGAAGGAAAAAGAGGAAAAAGAAAAGAAAAAGGGGGAAAGAAGGAGATCGGGGGGGGGGGCAAAAGGCCCTTGCCTCCCCGCCCCGCCAAAAAAAGAGAGAAGGAAGGGAAAGGGAAAGAGGAGAACTAAAAGGGAACAAAAAAGAGGAAGAACCAAAGAAAAGGGTGAAAAGAAGGGGAAATCAGTTGCGATTAATCCCGCCATCCACGTGGGAGAGGCTTTGAATAAAGTTCAAACGTGGTTTAAATCTAATTCGATACCGGTGATTTACAAATTTTGCTGAAATGACATAGTTTTCGGAGTTTTTTCCTCAGTTTTTAGTAAATTATACTTTATTATGCGTTTATTGGAAAATGACAAATTCCTAGATTTACAGTCAGGCAACAAATATGCTTATTTAGAGGCCTACTACATGTCAGGGCCCGCGGAACGGCGGGGCTCGGGGGCCTCGACCCCCAACTTTTTTGAAAAAGCATATTAAAGAGAAATAGAAAGAAAGAGAGAAAGAAAGAAAGACTAGTGACCTGCCAGTGTCACAAAATAATGAGGTATCAAAATATGCTCATCTGACCGTGTGATTAAATGCCTAAAACCGCTGAGCTTCCGGGGGCTCTGCCCCCTGGATTCCACCTAGAGCCCTAAGGCTGGCCCCTGGATGCTCATCTGACGGTAATTTAATGCCTAAAACCCATGAGCTTCTAGGGCTCCGCCCCCTGGTCCCCACGCCAATTAGTGTCCTGCCAGTGTCACAAATAAGGTATCAAAATATGCTCATCTGACCGTAATTAAATGCCTAAAACTCCTGAGCTTCCGGGGGCTCCCCCCCTCGACCCCACCAGGGGGCGGGCCTAATGCGGGCCACTGAATGCTTATCTGACCGTTATAAAATGCCTCAAATCCCTGAGTTTCAGGAGACTTAGCCCCCTGGACCCCACGCGAATTAGTGACCTGCCAGTGTCATGAATAAAGTATCAAAATATGCTCATCTGACCGTAATTAAGCGCCCATACCCCCTGAGCTTGATCTATGCTCTACCTGATCATAAATACTTTAGCCTCCCCCCACCCACTTTGAAAAACGTACAGCTGGGCCTGCATGTAAGAGTGGGGAGATGCGGATTTTTTGTCTGCCCCCCCCCAAAAAAAAAAACGTTTTTGCTCATTACGCCACTGCTGGTCACCATTACGTATCAATATTTGGCTCGCATAATCAAATTTTGCCCCCCCCCCCTGGATCCGCGCCTGCATCATTTTCAATTGGTCAAAAATTGCTTATTACAACAACAACAACAAATCAAAAAATTAAGCTAAATAGCAGTTAATTGCTAACTTGTCTTTGTGTTATGGTGCCAAGGTGTGACCTATCATGGGTACCGTACCGAATGAATTCAAAGGAATCCGTGAATCGCTATGTGTGCTACACTTCCTTGATAATTTGAAGGCTGCCCACTCCATCTGGAGTGATCTAACATGGGGCTCGCTCATCCGCCCCCCCCCTTCATTAAGTATAAATTGTATACTGTACGAACATTTATCTTTTAAAGATACTATGTCCCTTTCGCAGCCAACATCAAATTCTGTAGAACTTTGCAGGAATTATGAATATGTCATGTATGTCCTATCTGTGAAATTTAAACGTTAGCAGTGTCCTAATATTCAAATTATGCAAGGAAACCCGTTTACTTGCTAGACTTCACTGTCAGACACTACTGAGTGACTGACTGGCTGTTTCTCATCTTTGGTAATAACATACATAAAATGATGGTGAAATAGAAATGTAAGATTGCAATATAGAAAACATTTTTTCTATCCAGTTTGGTATGAAAGGGGTATTCATTCCATTTTCAATTATATAATGGTTTTGGTAACCCCAGAACATTTGAAGACCTCGTAATTGAGTTTGACATTCCCATTAGAGACCGAAGAAAATATGACTCCCTCATGAATGGCATATTTTTGGAGTGGTTTGATAATTCTCTTAATGTGGATGAGAATATATTTAATCGAATTTTTAAAGATTTATTAAGTCAAAAGAAAATATCTAAGTATACATACAATATTCTGCTAAAGAAAATTAATACAGATGTACTAATGCCAAAAGGGAGAGTAAATGGGGGAACTCTTTGGCCATCAACCCAAAGATAAGGATTGGTCGAATATTCATACGAGTAACTTTTGTTGCACAATTGAGACTCAGTTTAAAAGGAGTTTTTATTTCAAAATTTTCCATAATGCTATTGGTTTTAATGCATTTTTGTTCAAGATTGGGAGAAAGGAGTCTGCTAATTGTTATTTTTGATCAGATTTTCCAGAAACTTTAGATCACTTGTTTTGTGACTGTAGAAAAGTTGTACCACTGTGGGAAAAATTGGTGGATAAGATTAACACTGGCACTGATCACAGTTATAATCTGACTTTGTCAAAATTTAATTATTTGTTTGGGATACAGTCAAGGAGAAACACGCCTTTTGTGTAAATGTTCTCTGTATATGTTTAAAATATTACATTTACTCCTGTAGGTTTCAGGAAAAGAACTTATTTTCGAAGCTTTTGTTTCAATGGTAAATGTCCATTTTAAGAAATGGTCTATCAAGTTTAACTGAAATTTTATAGTGGTCTTGCAAAGCTCTGTAGTCCTTAACATTTTCATTGACTTTTTGTAATGTAAACTTGCCCCTGGGAAAGTATGTGAGTGATAGTCAGGTAGCTTAGCGAAATTATCGTTACTTGCCGGATAAAAGCACCATGTTTGGTACAGGGCTCCTTAGGGCCTACTAAACGATATTAGGCTAGGAGCCCCCGGCAAAAATATCAATTTAAGGGAGTGGGGTGGGGGCGTCTTTTGGAGCCCCCAAATAATTTCATAACATTGATTTGTTGTTGTACAAATGTTATTTTTGGTACAAGGCTTCCTTAGGACCTACTGAACGATATTAGGGTAGGAGCACCCGACAAAAATATCATATAAGGGCATGGGGCGGGGCGTGGCCTTGTAGCCCCCAAATAATTTAGAAGGTAATATAACATGTATATGTTGTTGTACAAATGCCATTTTTGGTACAGGGATTCCTTAGGACCTACTGAACGATATTAGGGTAGGAGCCCCGGCAAGAATATCATATAAGGGTGTGGGGCGGGGGTGTCGCTTCGTAGCCCCTAAATAATTTAGAAGGTAATATAACATTTATTTGTTGTTGTACAAATTCCATTTTTGGTATAGGGCTTCCTTAGGACCTACTGAACGATATTAGGTAGGAGCTCCCGGCAAGAATATCATATAAGGGTGTGGGACAGGGCGTCACCTCGTAGTCCACAAATAATTTGTAAGGTAATAAAACATTGATTTGTTGTTGTACAAACGCCATTTTGGTACAGGGCTTCATTAGGACCTGCTGAATGATGGTAGGGTAGGAGCCCCGGCATACATAGGGGCATATTTAGGGGCTACGAAGCGATGCCCCGTCCACACTTATATGATATTCTTGCCGGGGCTCCTACCCTAATATCGTTCAGTAGGTCCTAAGGAAGCCCTGTACCAATAATGGCATTTGTACAACAACAAATAAATGTTATATTACCTTCTAAATTATTTGGGGGCTACAAGGCCACGCCCCCGCCTGACACCTTTATATAATATTTATGCCGGGGGCTCCCACCCTAATATCGTTCAGTAAGGTTTAAGGAAGCCCTGTACCAACAAGTGAAACGCTCTCGGCGGTCTCGCCTGCATTACGCAATTCGGCATTACGCAATTCGATATGATGAAAAATTGAGGTTGGGACATTATTTTTATAGGCAGGGTGGCCCATTTGCAGACCCCCGAAAATGAAATCCTCTGAATATAATAAGCATTTTGAAGTGAATATTGATTATGAATCATCAGAATAATTATTTACTGTATCATAAGAATACAATATAATGAGATTTAGTGTATGGGTAAGACTATAAATGTTTCAATGCTTGTCAGTAATTTACAAATAAAGTTATCTAATAAACTTTTTAAGAAAAGAGGATTTTTCAGCACTTTGTGTAAAAACAATTGGAAGGTAGAGCCCATCTACATCACATCACGTCTCATTAGCATAATGAGAACATTATTATGAGATATACTCCAATATATATTATCCAAACATCAATATTGTCACCTAGCTGTAACTGGTCATGTACATACTAGGCCTGGGATCGAATACTAAAATTACTATTAGAATATTCATGGGAAAGTACTCGAATGATTGGAATATTTACTTTCATGAAATATGAAAAAATAACAACAATTTATTTATTAATTCTCATATTAAATTTTGATAACATAATCCAAGTCTACTGACCTAAAATGACCTTTGACCTTGACTTTGTGACCTGGAATTTGTGTCACATGATTTGTGATACTTGATAGCCCTTGGGTACAAGTTTCATGGAATTTGAACAAACACTTTTGAAATTATGCTAAAATTTCAAAATCTTGATGTTGATGCCACAACAAAGTCTAAGTTTCCAGACCTGAAATGACATTTGACCTTTACTTTGTCACCTAAAAGACTAATAACATGATTGGTGATACTTGATAACCCTTATGTTCAAGTTACATGGAATAGGAATGTATACTTTCAAAATTATGATAACAATTAAAAAATCTTAGCCTGATGCCACAACATAGTTAAGTTTGTTGACCTGAAATGACCTTTGACCTTGACCTAGTAGGCTGAAATTCTACTCACATGATTGGGGATACTTGATAACCCTTTAATCTAAGTTTCATTGAATAAGAACTTATACTTTCAAAATTATATTACAAATTCAAAAACTTAACCTCAGGTTAAGTTTTTGATGATGATGCCACAACATAGTCTAAGTTTGTTGACCTGAAATGACCTTTGACCTTGACTTTGTGACCTGAAATTTTCCTCACATGATTGGGGATACTTGATAACCCTTTAGTGTAAGTTTCATTTAATAGGACCTTATACTTTCAAAATTATATTAACAATTCAAAAACTTAACCTTAGGTTAAGTTTTGATGTTGACGCCGCCGCCGTCGCCGTCGCCGTCGCCGCCACCGGAAAAGCGGCGCCTATGTCTCGCTTTTTGCTACGCAGGCGAGACAAAAATGGCATTTGTATAACAACAAATCAATGTTATCAAATTATTTTGGGCCCCAAAAGACGCCCCGCCCCCACACCCTTAAATTAATTTTTTTGCCGGGGGCTCCTAGCCTAATATCGCTTAGTAAGTCCTAAGGAAGCCCTGTTCCAAAAATGGTGCTTTTATCCGGCAAGTAACGATAATCGATAAATTTGACGCTAAGCCACCCGACTATAATGGCCAAAATTAAACCGATTGAATCTTGCGCAGCATAAAACGTACGACCATTCGGTACAATGGTCTGAAAAATCAGACTATTACTTACTGGCTCTATAGCTCCCAAGTCGATTCGACAACTAATAGTCGTTTTCCCACTAAAAGACATTTTCAAGCCCCCATTTTTTTAGGAAGTTCTAAATTAGTATTGTATTTCAAATGCCATTGGAATTTAACCTTTTCATTTTTTTGGCCTGCAAATGGAAAAGCAAGATTAAAAATGGTACCTCATTGGAGTTCAGAAATTGAACACACAAAAGGGACGGGAGAAAGGAAGTGCACCCCCTCTCTGGATCCATGCTATGCCACTACTTGAATTAAATTTAATGGGGGATCTTGGTTAGGAAAGAGTCAGTCTATCGTAAAAATTGCCAAGAGGTACGCCTCTCCTACCTTTCTCTAATTTCTTTCTTCCTCCATCTCTCTTTCTTTCTTTTTTCCTTTTTGTTTGCTTGAAAAAAAAAGAGGGCATGGCCGATTCCAGCCCCAGTTAACATTTACTCACTGCATGTAATGTCTGACCCTTATGATCATTTCCATAGAACCATGAGGCACTGGGTAAATTATAATCTTGTTTTCAATCCATAATCCCCCTCCCCAATCTCTCTTAGTTCCAAGTTCATTCAGTGCAGATCCGGAATGTGTGTTGCATTATTTCTTGTCATGTTGCAAAACAGAAATCTCGAAAACACGAGGGGAAAATGGTGTCAGTTGCATTTTCCCGTTTGGTACTGCAAAACAAATACATGTACATATATTATTCAGGGCAGCGTCTCATAAGTCCTTGAAACGTTTTAAATTTAGATATTTTCATGGGATGTCCATGAATGTACACTTTCAAACAACGAAATGACAAACATACATGTAAGGTACTCAACATTCTGTTGCCCTCATTTCTTCTGGAAAATGGAATAACGATTTGTATCAAAATGTAATGATTATATACTTCCTCTTTTCCTCTCAAGCTTCTTTTATATTGTACATTAAACGAGGTCTCAAAGAATTCAAGAGATATCTCATGTATTGCATCCATCTGTCTCTTACACCGACACATCACTCTCTTTCTCTCTCTCTCCCTCTCTCATCTTGACCCTTTTCCCTCTCAACCCATCTTCCATTCTCTCTCAATCAGCCTCATTCCTGCCTACTCATGCTGGTGTCTCTCAGTCTCTTCACTTCTACATCACTTATTTCTTTGTTACAGTGGAACCTCATCATATCACAAACTCCTCGAGACCAAGGAAAAGTGCCTTGCTATCCACTGAACAAAATTGTCAACACGTCATAAAAACAAACGATGATTTGATTTCAATGAACACATCACTATGACGGTAACCGTAACCATAACCATAACTATTTCACTTTCAATCAAACAGATCAGATGGTAGCATGTTTTCCAATTTCAACCAATTAAAAACACTCTCCACAAAGACAAAGCAATGCATACAACATTTTTGCCTGTGTATCTTCCTTTTATTGAAAACAGCACGTCTCAATAAGGTAATCTTGTAATGTACACTTCTTGGCACATCTCCAGTGTCAAATAATGTGATCGAATCTTACTCAATGACAGGATTTCATGAGGGCTAAAGGTTATTTGTTGTGAGTTCAATTGTGTTTGGAGTCCATGGTGTAAGTATCCAGTGATGATGAGGAGGGGGTTTACTTCTTGCCCTTGGGCTTGTTCTGGGCTTCCTCGGCCTCCTTCTCCTTGGCACGCTTTATCCTGAGTCCATGGAGCTTCTTGTTGGAGCGGGCCATACGCAGAGCCTGGTACACGCTGTGTTTCCTCTCTTCGTCGCTGATGGCACGGGCCTTCTCGCGCTTTGTGACACTCTTGATTGGCATGACAGGTCCTTCCAGTTGAGTTGCCATCTTAAGCTCGGCCTCCTGTTTATGATGAAAACATAAGAAGAAGTAAAAGTCAGGATTAATGTCTCATTTCAAATGAAAGGTTGAGGTCTGTTATTACAATTCAGTTTTCAATCCTACCAATGGCACATGGAAAACAAAAGCAAACCTGCGAGAAAAAATTGGTGCATCAAACTGTCTAAAGTGAGATCATTTTCTTTTGATACCCTTTAATTCTTTATGTGTACCAATCATCTAAATTGTACAGATAGAATCTATAATATCAACTTACAAAAAATACAAAAAATACAAAAACCTAAATCCAGCAATCTAATTGCTAACAGATAAGGAACATGAAGAAAATAAAGAATAAAGCAAAAAAATGTGCATGAAACCCAAGTCATTCTCTGCAAGCTGTTGGATGCAACACATGTATGGGTGCATTGAGCAGTATAATCACAAGTCGCTGTTATGTTAATGGAGTGTTTTTAAACTTGCAAAATCTCTTTACAGAAGTAACATTTGAGGCTCATATTTTGAATATAGTATTACGACATGGAACTACATGTACTAACATACAGAACAAGATATTATTTGGTGATTGGTAAACTGTAATACAGAAAATTTGTTTCATCTTCATGTTCAAATATTACATTAAAATAAACATTTCCTTACTTTTCAAACAATAAGAAAATTATGAATATTTCAATGCTTTATCACTATAGATGCATACATGAAATCTGCCAAAATGGTAGGAATTATGCATTATCAGACAACTCTTCCGTTTCTTCAAAGACACAAAACAACTGAACATTAATTTGTCTAAATTCATTTTCAGAAGGAAGTCTTTACAGTAGTAAGGTAACGTAAGGGTGCTTAGGGGAAAATTGGAGAGTAAGGTTTTACTGTACTTTGATTATTTCACAGTTGATTATTGAACAATTTGAGATTGGCATTGATAGAGTGAATCCATCTTTCAAACATTCATAACATTCTTATGAAATATCTGATTCCTTTCAAACTTGTCTAATCCTGATACTCTTTATTTTTCTTTCATACAAATTAAACTTTTACAAATGTTGGATTGCCCATAACTTGCAACCAGATTTTTTAAATATACATTAACAAGACTGAACCTTGGATAGGATGCAAGATATTTGTCCTGTAAGAGATATTTCAAACTGTCCCAAGATGGATGAGTGTCTCTCAGTGTCACCC
Organism: Mesocentrotus franciscanus; assembly: GCA_037976565.1. NCBI lineage: Eukaryota > Metazoa > Echinodermata > Echinoidea > Camarodonta > Strongylocentrotidae > Mesocentrotus > Mesocentrotus franciscanus. Next base: position 11,345,488 of record CP137676.1, read on the forward strand.
AACCTCTTTTTGACAGCATTCTTCTGATATGCTTGTAATTCTAGCTTCTAGATAATAACTGATAATGTAAACTTACAGCTCGAACTATCAGTCAACCACTCAATCAATCTACAGCAACATCCACATACATTCCAATTCTGTTTACCCACATGTCGCGTTTCTGGACAGGATGGTTATCTCGACTGGTAATTTCAAACAGTAATTTGAAGAAATTTACAACCAATATTTTCTAAAGTCTTTTAAGACTTATGTTGGACAATCTTATAAAAGCATCAAGAATGGTTTGAGTTATTCGAGCCATGATTTTGTTTAAATCCAAAGGGAAAAGAGAAGACATTTTTTTGTAAAGCGTCTGTACACCGCTGCCCCCCTCCTCCCACCTGACATATCATACTTACATCACTATCTCCCTTCTTGGGTTTGCTCAGCTTCTTGGGGAAGAGGATGAGTTTGGATCTGTACTCCTTGAGGCGCTGTACGTTAGCCTGGAGCCCTTCGACTGACCTGTTCTTCCTTCTGTGGTCAACAGAGATGCCGATGGTTGGGGCATACTTCTTGTGGATACCAGCGGCCTGTTGAAAGATAATTGCAGAGGGTCCAATTAAGCAATCTAAAAAATGATGGGTCATTCTTTGATAAGGGTAACAAATGTCATAGCACAACACAAATGAACAAGCTAACTGATGATTAATGCTTGTATTCATAGTTTCCTAACTTCATGGAAAAATCAAAGGAAAAGAAGGTTAGAATCAATTATTCCCGATATTGATCACACTAAAATTGGCTGTGATAAATGAAAGGCATGAGACAATTCTAATCCTACATTTCTAAACAATATGAAAAAAAAAGCAAAGGAAAACAAGATGAGAATCAATGATTCGCCAGATTTCGATCAGACACAAGTGGTCATGATAATTTGCGCTATTCACATTTACAATGGAAGCTTGTCTGATATTAGATGAAAATTAGTGTTACACATGAACCGCAAACTATCTGTCCTGATGAAGAATGAATCTAACAATAAATCTACCTTGAGCTCCTCAAGAGTGAAGCCACGTCCCTCCCTCAGCTTGGTGTGGTACTTGAATGTCTGACAAGTAACCTGGGGTCGTAGAGGTCCTGCGATGGGTCTAGGGGCGATCTTTCGGGCCTTCTGGACACGGTTGTTGTGTCGTCTCTTCTTGCGGGCTGGTTGGTCGAACCACGTCCTGACAAAGTTTTGCCATTCCTTGCGGAAATGGACATTTGGAAGAACTCCGTTTCCCTTGGGACTCATGGTGAAATCTACAATGTAAAAGAAAAATGAACAGATTGTAACATTTTTCATTCAAATTAAATAAATAAAAGTTATCAACATATAAGTATGAGGACCCTCTTCTATGCTATTTTAAGACTGACTACCCAAATTAGAGTGCTACGGCATGACTACTGTAAAATTGAATTCTGAAATGGCACACAAATTATCATTTCCCTTTTCTTTTCTTCCAAGTAAACTTCTCAGAGCATCATATCAGAGAATAGAATCATGACAGTTGATTAGGTCTATTACATTCCTTAAACCACATTATTTTGAATGTGAACTTTGAAAAGAGTAAATAAGTTATAAAACTGACTAAACACTTCATAAAGGGTGCCATTCATAATACATTTTCATCTAGTTTAACATGAAATTTATAAACCATATTCCATCTTGGATAGCCGCAAATGGCAAATTAAACATTGTAATAAGCTCAGTGACATGACAAAGTGCAATTGGGCCATTCCATGAGAAGAAGGACATGACATCAACAAAAGAAATGTACCTCTTATGTTAATTCTTTGATTTATCACTAACCTTATGCCAAGGATGTTCATAAAACATTAGGGCCTTTCAAATTCAATACAATTTATTTTTCATTTTTGTTGATTTCCTAAGATCTCAAACCATCATCAAAAACGTACATGTGGGACTGTAGATGAAAAAAAACAATTTATTGCAGATCACACAGGATTCTTGTAATATTTTTTCCTGAAAATTTCGCTAAATGGAAAAAGATGAATATATTTCCATATTCTAAGGGGTCCTGTGATATTTAATCTATTACATAGGGGTGAAAATGGCCTCCGGACAAAATGTAACGCGAGTTACCGTAACGCGAGTTACCGACATATTCGCTTCCTGCATTTTACTAGTCCATTGTTTCTTATCTTTAATATTGTGATCTTATACTAGTAATTAAGTCACAACCTACTATCAAATTAAAGTAGGAAAGATTTTGTCAAGATTGTCTAGTATGAGGAGACTTTGCCAAAAGAGGGTCTCATAGAATTGACCATGTCCTTTTTTTGTAACGCGAGTTACGAAATTCAATAATCCAAGAATCTAAAAATGTTTGTTCTTCAATTTTCTTTTTGTTTCATTCAGTTGTTCTATATCTACCCTGTCCATGTTTGAAAAAAGTATCTTGTAGATCCTAGCAGTTCTAAAGATATAGGCACATTATCGTGTCAATGTACCCATTAGGTGTAACGCGAGTTACCATGGAATGGCCCAATTATATTCCCATATAAAGACTACAACTTTTGGCGCTAGTGCAGTTTCGTATCCATTTTTTTAGCAGTCTCATATCCAATCTTAGCAAAGGAATTTTAGCCCAATTTTTTACTTATTTTAATCATAATCATATATTGCAATTTCCACCTGAATTTGGATCACATCCGTTATCGGGAATCCTCCGTTTAGGGCTCCGATGTCGACGTCGTCGCTCAGTACCGTCTCTACGCTTTCGCTCTGCACCTCAAACTGAAGCTATCAGTAAAAAATTATGCAAACTTCTCGTATGGTTTATGGTATTACGCGCATGCGCTGAACGATAACATGCGCATAAAACCATACGAGAAGTTTACATAATTTTTGACTGATAGCTTCAGTTTGAGGTGCAGAGCGAAAGCGTAGAGACGGTACTGAGCGACGACGTCGACATCGAAGCCCTAAACGGAGGATTCCCGATGTCGGATGTGATCCAAATCAGGTGGAAAATGCAATATATGATTATGATTAAAATTAGTAAAAAATTGGCCTAAAATTCCTTTGATAAGATTGGATATGAAACTGCTAAAAAAAAATGGATACGAAACTGCACTAGCGCCCAACTTTTAAAGACAACTTCGTTCGTTTGTCTGTTTTCATTCATACTATCACCATTCTGCTTCTCTGCTTTGGGCCAATGGTTTCCTAATTGACAGTCTATCATTTCATTGTGCAGATCTAAATATGCATGTTATACCCGACAGCAACAGTAGGCCTACAGCCTACAGGTGCACAGCCAATGTGGGAGACTATCTCCAATAATATGCCAAGGACTTTTGTCAATAATTTTTGGTAGCCTATTTGGGCGAAAGCCTCCTCTTTGGGATAAAAAATTCCTTTATTTAGTACATTTGCTGCAAAGGGATTACCATAGGCATAGCTCAAAATGAGCAGTTTCCTCATGAAAAATTACCCCTTTGACCATCTATTTTCACAATTCACCATCTGCTTTTTTTAATAACTTTTTTTTTATATGATTCACACAGTCACACGTATAACCAATGCCATGGCCTCCTGATCCCAGAGATGCAACAAATTATTGTTGGCATTTCTTTTGGCCATCTCATGGACTCTTCCATAATTTTTAGGCCATGTTTATTATTTAAGGGGGAGGCAAACTATGTGGCACAACACAAGTCACAAGTGTGCACATGCCTGCAAACAATCACTGAACAAGATTCAATCACGTCAGGTCTTCAGTCTCGGACAAGAGGTTCAATATTTTCATAATAGCCCGGGCTAGCCGGACTTATGTAGTTAATGGACTTGGTTATGAATCTCGGATAAAACTACATTTAAACGGCATAAACAGAGGCGTGTGTAACGTGTCATTCGTCTGCTTTTTCTCACTGCAGCGGATTGGTTCGGACAGTCAACTTATTACACACAAGTCAATGCATACGCTCAATTACCGATGCGATAGCGCAATGGTGATACAAGCCTATGTTTTTATGGATTTAGTCCTTTTCAAATAGTCATATTTCATACTAGAAAAGCGAGTGTATGTTGATAATAATTACCTTATTCATCTAATGTAAGATCTTAGTTAAATTCATTAGATTGATTTAGATTTATAACGATTTCCATAGTATATATTTTTTAACTAACCCTGCACTACAGCAGTGCTCACAGAAAAGGAATCGGAGATAATTGATCCACAATTAAGATACGTCTTCTCATTCTCATTTTCCTTTAAAAAACAAAATTTGATAAGTTGATTATAATCTAATATATTTAATAAGTGTAAATAAAATTTATATAAGAATTGTTTATATTTAATTTTATTTTAATTTGAGTAAGGAATGAATTAACCATTGTTTCCAAAATTCAAATTGGCACTATGTCGAAAATGGCAGCCTCCATGAACATTTTGAAACCGTGTTGAGAAGAAATACAAGAGCTTATTTTTTGATAGATTTTACCCAACGGAATACAGTATGTATAATATATACTATGAAATGTTAAGGATATAAATGCCATAATACTTATTACTTGAGATCAGATGGACGTATGGGATCTTAAAAAGTTAATAGGAATAGAATTGTAGATGTAATGGCGAGAACGTGGTCCCATACAATGAATTTTGTGTTGTGTAGGGGAGCCCGTCGTGCCCTACGCAAAATTATCCCAGTGCAGTGTGTACCGCTCGCGCTACGTCCTACAAGTACAATGCATGAGGTCTAACTCTCTAAGCGAAAAAAACTTTAATAAGCTTGTACTCCTATTTATTCCTGTTACAATAGGGTTCAAGGGGTTATTAATTTAGAATGTATAATAATACTAGTACTACTACTACTAGTAGATCTACTAGTACTCTAGTCTAGACTCTCTAGAAATAGATTACTATTGTATTAGCAGTGTCAGTGTGCCGTGTGGGGATTGATCCAGCCTTTTTTTTCCAGGTTATTTTATTTTTAGAAATTAGATCTAAAATTATAAAAACTCTGACTCTGAGCTCTGTCAGCTTCAAAGTTCAACTACTAATACTACTAACTAGACTCTAGATCTACCGTAAGTGCTTGGACTTTTAGTTGGAGCATTTTTTTTTTTTTTCTTTTGACTTTGATAATGTTTGAGCCTTGGTGCTAGTGCTCTCCCAAGCCTAGGCTAAGGCTTAGTTATGGTTAGACCTCATGCATTGCAGGAGTGCAGCTGTGAAGCTAAGATAGTCTCAGCAGTGCATATCCCCGAACAGTAACAGAATGAATATTCATTCTGTTACTGTTCGGGGATATGCACTGAATGAATATTCATTCTGTTACTGTTCGGGGATATGCACTGCTGAGACAATCTTACTTAGCTTCACAGCTGCATGAGGTCTAACCATAACTAAGCCTTAGGCTTGGGAGAGCACCAAGGCTCAAACATTATCAAAGTCAAAAGAAATTTTTTTTTTTAAAGTATAGATCTACTGGTATTCATGAATACCAGTAGATCTATATATATATATATATATATATATATTTTTTTTTTTTTTTGGGGGTTCTTAATCTTGGTTCTTAGTTCGCTACCTAGACAGAAATAACCGTCTGGTAGGCCTATGGGTTATTCTTTAATAAAACTGACATTTGTAGAGGCGGTCAGAGGAGCCAGATGTAATCTCAGCGGAACAACCGTCGATATCAGAGACTGAAGCTTTCGATCTATTCACTATCCTGCTACTGCTAGATACATGTACTCCAAAATGAAGTTTTAACTGGAGGTTAACAGTTCTAGTTAATTCTCACAGTTATTTCACATCATACATGAGGAGAGAAAAATAATGAAATCTCTATTTGAAATTACATTTTCTACTTGGAAACCCGGAATATGTAGCAAAGTAATTAAAGAGTACCTGAGGCAGATGATGTGGCAAGTTTTAGTAAATTAAATCCTGCTTTCATTGATTTTGATGTTTATTTTACACTAGAGCAGCTGAATTTGTGACATATTCTGCATATGTTTGGTCGCATGAATAATTGCAAACATTAAGTAGAACTAGAATTTATCCTGTTTAATATGCTGTTTAGCAATTTCCTTTTTGGTAGATAGCATACATGTATTCTGTTTAAGGGCAAATTAAATTATTTAGTTCTGCTGCACATGCGTTGAGATTGTATTTGTAGTGCACACAATTTTTTTACAAGAGCCACTGAAGGCAGCTTGCCTGGAATCCCGTCAAAGTCAGTTGGGTCAACTTGGGAGTTGGAATCAATCTAGTTCGATAGATCTACCCTCCTGTCTCCTGTGAAAGCAACATGCTGGTACGGTAGATCTATTGGATTAGAATCTTGTGCAACAATAGATCGAGAATGGCAGTTTTCATTGTACTGGTAAGTAAAAAAAAAAAAAAAAAATTAAATAGATTTGCAAATGTCACTTTAAAATGGTGAAGATATTAGTCAATAATGGCACAAATGATGTTAACTGTAACTTCCTACCATCACAGGAAGGTCAACCATCCTATAATCTTTTTCTCATTTGTTTCACATCAGATCTGAAGCTGTTGGAACAGCAGGTATATCTATTGCAACATAGACCTACATGATGTCAACCTGGTTGAAGTTCAATTTGCGACATTTGGTCCAATCGACCCAGAGATCGCGATGGCACAAGAAAGTACTGAGGTGCATCTATTCCAAGACAGGGATTTGGGTAAGGAGCTATATTCTTTTGATTAATAAATATGTTCATAGTAACATCATAACATGCATAGACTGAAAGAGGGATTTCAAAGTCAGAGGTAAAGTTTGGGGGAATTGTTATGGCAGGGGGGGCTTTGTTGAAATAAGGTCAATGTTCATTCAGGACTACTAACCATTTTGCTCTGTAAAATGTTGATGATTGTAATGAAACTGGCACACAAATACTTGTCTCAGTTTTAACCCATTGGAAACAATTTTTTGTCATTTATCATGTATTTCACATATAGTTTCATTCCATGTCATCTCGTGCTTAGTAATCAAAGGATTAATTCTGTCCCGGCAAGATATTTTACTCCATAGATGTTATAATAAAATAATAAAAATAATAATAAAGGTAACATTTATTTAGTGTTTAGTACTAATGTTTCTAAGGGCTGTACTATGAGTAATTGAGTATGCACTATACCTAGAGACTTCTACTGTAAAGTAACTGTAAAACTTACCTGTAATGGCTGTAAATATCTGATAAAGTTTCTAAGATTCCTAAAGTATGTTGACAGAACATTGGAACATGACATGGATATTGACAGATGGAATATAAGAAAGATATCACGTCTATACTGTTGAGGTCCAACATATTTCTTGATTTGAAAAAAAAATAATGAGAAAAGCATAAAAGAAGTTATGCTTTAAAGAAGCACATGGTGCAACTGTTTGGTTTGTTTGGTATAAGATTTATTTCTCTCTTTATGAAGTGTGATACTGTGAATCATATATGAAGGTCGACGATGAAATCTGACTTTCATCTTTTTACGACGAATGCTGACAAATGGTGATTTGTTCATCCTATTTTTCCCACAAATTTATTATAAAAGGAGGGTGACTTTACCATTGAAACAAGAAAGGAGCTGGAGAACTACTGGAGGGACCATCTTGCTCTACAAAACCAGCAATCCTCATTGAATAAACAGGTGAGAACAGAATACATTTTGAAGATGATAGTAAGTAAGGGTTAGTATTTTACCAATGAATTTACACTTGTACAGACTGCTGAGTTAGTATTTAAAAAAACAAAGTCAGTAATTTTTTAACATCACAGATTCTCTGAGTCACTTACCTAAAATTCTAGAATTACGATCATGCCTCCAATCTCTCTCTCTCTCTCTCTCTCTCTCCTGAATGCTACACCTTGGCTCAGTTAGCTCAAGTTTTTTTCCAATCCACTATCCCTCTCCTCTCTCCATCTAGTCTAAACACACAAACCCTTGTCAGTAGCTGTGCGTAACAGTGTCTGCACTGTGAGACTAGGCTGACGGCATACTGGATATGCTCTGTACTGTAGCAGACACAGCCAGAGACTGGCAGAGCTAGGCTCTGCTCAAGGCTTTAGGAGTTGTGGTAAAGTGTCACATTAGAGTATGTGCCTGCAGACTACTCCCAATCCCCTTCTTTCACACCATATTTCTCTTCATTTTCTCGATACATGAACTCTCCCAGCTTTTGCAAGAGCCAGTCAGTCAACCCAATGGCTACCAAATTCTCTCATTCCCATAAGCTTAATACAGGGACCAACCAGTTCCAGTAGGTAATGGGTTAATGATGTTCAAGATTCAAATTTTCACCATGTTATCTTGTTGGTTCTTTGTTATAGGATGACAGGGACAAGTTCTATGTCCTGTCCATGTTCCCGTACCCATCGGGAAAGCTTCATATGGGGCATGTTAGAGTGTACACCATCAGTGATACCATAGCGCACTTCCACAGACTCAATGGAAAACAGGTAATATGGATCGGAAGATAAGAATCTTAAGGGAAAACCCAGGAATATCAAAACTTATCACTTTTGCTTTGTAATAACTTTTCCTTCTGTATAGTTTTGTTTGCAGTGTTTTCAAAATAACCACATACCATCTATCAGTTGCCAGAAGAGCATGGCTCTGAGTAGTTTGTAGAGTGCCTTTGGTGACATATGATTGTTCAAAACATAAAACGGAATGAAATTGAAGAGAATAAAAGCCACCTTCTGGAACTGATCATAGAGGAAAATTTTCTGAGGAACTTTTCCTTAATTTGCTTACAAATTAGTTGCAACCTCCGCCTCTCTCTCTCTCTCTCTTTCTCTCTCTTTCTCTCTCTCTCTCTTGTCTCTCTCCATCTCTCATCAAGGTCTTACATCCAATGGGATGGGATGCGTTTGGTCTTCCTGCAGAGAATGCGGCCATAGATAGAGGGCTCCAGCCTGATGACTGGACATACAGGTAAAGATAAATACTACAGAAATATAGGTCATGGATTGGATTACACATTTAATAATAATAATGATAATGGTTGCTTCTTATATAGCGCCCCGATTATTACCCTGGCTTTAGCAAGGCGGCCATTACGGCGCTCTAGCATTTCAAGGAATCAATTCCTGCCAGATACCCATTTAAATATATTTTAAAGATTATTTTGCTGGAATTCATGCCTTAGTGCATGAAAAATAAAGTTAATAAACTTATGTCCTATGATATTGTTTGATACAGTCAGAAAATTGGACACCATTTTTTTAAAAAATAACAGATATTTCAAAGAGCATTGGTAATCAATTTTCTCATTTATCTATACTTTATTATTTCCAGGATGAATTGTGAATTGTGGAAAATATCCTTTAGAATATATCCTTGTTTATGTACATCCTTGTAAATAAAATATGCTCTTGGGGTCTGAATTTCACTGATGAAAACAAAATGCCAGAATATGTTTTTTAAACATTTTGAGAAAAAAGTATAAAGATATCAGGTACTGATAACAAAGATCTTGACCTTTTTATTTCAATATGCTACTATTTAAAGAGCTATAGAATATTTCTATTTCCCATCTATAAATATTATTTACTCTTTCTCAGTAACATTGACTACATGCGGAGACAACTCAAGCAGCTGAGTTTTTGCTTCAACTGGGAAAGGGTAAGTCCTGGCATTCAATAATTAAAAAAATTATGTTCCATACAATGGAATTATCAACAAGTGTATGGAGATAGAATTTCTGTAATAGGATAACAGCAAGGAATGCTCTGTTTTATTTTATTCATAAAATCATAAAATTCTGATACATTCAAGACCATTTTACTTTGTGATGATATGGATAACAGTTGATGTCTTAAAAGATTCTGTTGTACAGTTTATTTATACAATCAATAAGGGAAATTGTTATTGATGTGTGCAAATATTCAGCTAATAAATTTATCTTACTCTATTTAAATAAGTGGAACTAACTTTTCTATACATTTCTGGAACAATATTAGACTGAAGTATTACGGGAAATCAGGTATTGGTCAAAATCTTTATCAATGGCCATCTTGATCGAAGTCGCTGGGGATAAAGCTCTATTATGCTTTTCTGGAACTGATGTGATTTTGTGTAGGAAGTCACAACTTGTTTACCAGACTACTACCGCTGGACTCAGTCTATCTTCATAAAGTTACTTGAAGCTGGTCTGGCCTACCAGAAAGAAGCTGTCGTCAACTGGGATCCTGTGGACCAAACAGTGCTGGCAAAAGAACAGGTAGAAATTAATAATTTTGTTGAGGAAATTATGCTCATTTACAGAACCATTATGAAACAAGCTATTATGCCAAAGGAATCTTAAGAATGTTATGACATAATGGTCGTAAATGAGGAACTATTTTGATACATGAGATGTTGCTAGACACAATGATGTAGGTTTTAGTTTGGAGGTTACAATATTTAAATTGCTCCTACTTTAGAGCTGCGATAAAACCGAAAACCAGATTTAAAAAAATAATATATGAGTTGATAGGTTTTATTCATAGATTTAGAACAAAGTATATTTGCTTATTTTAGTACACAGTTCTGTATTTCAAGTCAACAACTCAATATTGCAGATGAGGTGAATATCCAGTCTAGCGCATTGCCATATCTAGTTTGTGAAATCATGCTGCAAGTCAATGGTAATCCAACCTTTGTAATAAGTTCATTTGTATGAAAGGAGTAAAAAAAAAAGTGAAACAGAATGGCGAAAGTTTGATAGAAATCAGACCAATAATAAGAGTTATGAATGTTCAAAATATGATATCACTATTATACATGTACAGTCAAACCTGCTTTAGTGACTACCTGTCTACAAAGACCACATTTTTTGTTTCCCTTGAAAATGGTTTCACATTGAACTATGTACTAAGGAACCTGTCTACAAAGACCACTTTTGTGTTTCCCTTGGACAGTCGCTATAGACAGGTTTGACTGTATATGCAAATCTCAAATTGGCAAATTGGTCTGTGGATTATGACATGGACAACTCTCTCATTATTTTTTTTTTTTCCTTAGTGCCTTCTCCTTTAGGGCACTACTCACTATTATGGATAGCATATTATTATAGATACTTTAAAGAGAAAAGACCCTCTAAAGTTTGAGGGGAAAAAAAATGAAATTTTAGTCATCTTGTTTGTTTGAACAATTGGGAAAGTTGTCCGGCACTCTATCACAGTGACATTACTGATTCAGTCAATTTGAAGTTCCCATACATATAATGATAACAACTTCTCTGATTTTTCTGCTTTCTTTTAGAGTACTTGTGAGTACTTGTCCATTAAGGTTAGATTTTCCTTTAAGTCCCAACATAGATGAGATGCCTGTATTCCTTATTTTAACTTGCAGGTGGATGAGAATGGTTGCTCATGGCGGTCTGGGGCTAAGGTTGAACAACGACTGCTCAAGCAGTGGTTCCTGAAAATGACACATTATTCAAAGGTAAGGAAAATAATTTATCTCTGAAGTGCCACATAGTTATTCTTGAGTGTTCATGTGAAGAAATCATTTGTCAGCATCTTAAGAGAGTGTTAGGGACTACTCACAGATAATTTGGTAGATATTACCTAGTGGATTAAATCTGATGTTACGCTATTGAGGCAATAACTTGACCATTTACATGCTAGTATGATAGTAGAGGTGTCATGTTCCTTAGAAATGTTGTGATCCAGAGGATATGTCACTGGGCTGTGGATCACATGGTTTGTGGTTCAAGTCCCAGCCACAGCACTAATGTCCTATGGAAAAAAAGCATTGATCTACATATGCCACTCTCCGCCCAGGTGTTGTAAATGGGTATCTGGTAGAAAGTTATTGCTTGAATGCTCTAGTGCCTCAGGGCAGCTGGGCTAAAGCTAATGTAATTTTAGTACTTTGTAGGCATATTAAACAATAAGCACCCCTTTGGATGAATATGTGCGCAATATAAATGTAGCTCTTAAAACAACAACTACATTGTCTTAAAGAAATGAATGTGATCAAGTGCATGTTGAAAATGTTTTATAGAAATGTTGCCTTGGTTTAATTAGGACTCACAACTGTTTGTGAATTTAATTTGACAGTCTCTGCTGGAAGGTTTGGATGATCTCCCTGACTGGCCTTCAGGGATCAAGAGTATGCAAGCTAACTGGATGGGAGATTGTTCTGGTTGTGCCTTCAGCTTCAAAATACAGGTGAGATGAAATGGTGATCCTGTAGATCGTGCAGGTAGTAAGGACTTGGGAAGGCTGAGGGTAGAGGGGGAACTCTGCACTCAGATTTTAAAAAAAAATACCAAGAGATATTGATGTACTGCTATTTCTGTGTATTGGCCAGCAGGCAATCGACCATGCCGATCCTCAGATCACATGACACCTGCATCTACTTCTAGACAGGATATGAAGCAGGGTGAAGGTCATGAGTCAAATATTGATTAGAGTACTTTAAAGTTTTACTAAAAACTTAACATCTCAAAATCCTTCACAATGCCTACAGCATCACCACCTGAAAATAATACAAGAGCAGAACAATGGATGATGATGACATAAAAGCAGGAGTCTTCCTATTATTCCCTTTACTTCTTATTACATTTCATTTACATGAAAGTTGATAGCAAAACTTCCAATACAGGACAAAAATTAAAAGGAACACATTTGTACATCATGTTACAAACCTCTAGCTCCGCAGTGCATCGGATCACCCTACCATATCCAGCATTCAGAACAAAGCACCATATGTTCCATTTAAACTCTGCCCATAGAACATCAATTATTAGTAAAGATTCTAAAAGAAAACTGCTATATATTGCACATCATCAGGGCCCGTTGCATAAAAATTACCATTGATGGTAACTTTGCCATCAATGGCAACTACCATGGTAACAGGACTCAACAGCCAATCAAAATCAAGGTTTCCATGGTAGTTACCATCGATGGCAAAGTTACCATCAATGGTAAGTTTTATGCAACGGGGCCCAGGTTTGTTTTCAGCCAAGTAGTGGAGGGAGATATTTTCCTTATCATAAAGCCATGTTGATGTTTTAGGAACAGGATAGATTGACATAAAATTATAAGGTTAATGATTAAAGGATGGATGATGAAGTAGGTGAATGAGCTTTCAGATGTAAGATGGAGAGAGAGAGAGAGAGAGAGAGAGAGCAGGCGAGCAGGCATATTAAATAAATGTATTTCCTTATCTTAATGTTGTTAATATTGTTATGTTTTCAGTTACCTAGTGCATCAGAAGAATCTATATTGGTCCACACCCAGTATCCAGAGTTGATCTATGGGGCATCTCATATCATCTTGGCCCCTACACACACTCTCCTCAAGAAACCTGAATTCATCCAGAATCTCTCAGAGGATGTCAGGACCAAGTTAGAGGAGCTGGAATCTGAAAGAATAGGTAGAGCAGGACACATTTATTTCATACTTCACAAATTAGTAAATTCCTAAAATGCACCTGTACTGACCGGTCAACATGAGGTTTGCTTATTTGATAGTGCATTCTCATGAGATAGTTGCCATTAGAAGCAGTGTTTTGAAGTAATTGCCATAATGAATTCAGACCATGTCCTTCATGCAGTAAAGAATGCATTATTCGTCTATAATGGTGTTGATAAAAACATGTATATGTTTGTAGATACAGAAGCAGTGGACCTACGGCTTGTATTTCTGCCCAAGGGATGTGGTAAATGATGATTACTGCCTTTCCAAAGGGCCTTGGCGAATAAACTTTTTGTCAGTCAGTCCTTGGATCTCTTGTTTATGAGACCACTGATTTTCCACTGAGTCTTTGTGCCTCCACAACAAAGAAATGTGAATATGTCTATGAAAGTAAAAGAAAAAAGGGGGGAATGTTACAGCGGGATGTCAGGGTGAGGCTTTCTTGCCTGCTTAATTGATATCCAGGGGTACAGGAACAGTTGTAAGAGCCGACTGAGTTCAGTTCATACACACTCCATTTTCAGAATCACAGACCGATGGATTCAGAGAGCATTTGTCAGTGTCTAGGAAAAGGTAAAAATATGCCATGACCACTTTCAGCATTAAGTTTGCTTCTTGTTGGGATGATCTAGGTTTTTAGATCTTATTTTAGATTTGTTTTTCATCTATAGCTACATGATCAAAATGTTCTTACTCCTTTACAGATGTAGATCTTGGCGTCCAAGTTCTCCATCCCTTTACACTGCAGCCACTGCCATTGTATGCCTCCAGCCGTAAGACCTTTGAGGAGAATGTGGAATTACATTTAGGAATCCCTTGCAGCGGAGAGGAGGAGGATGCAGAGTTTATTCTTCAGCATGGTATTAGCTATGAGAAGGTCCTTGAGGATGGGAGGATTATCAACTCAGATCAGGTAGGTTAAGATGGTATTGAGATTATTGTACAGATGTGTAGAATAGAGATATGATATTCAGATGGACCAGTTTCAAGGCTAATCTTAATAATATTCTCTCATGAATTGGTAATTGAGATTGAAAGAAATTGTTATTAAAATGCATTCAGTGAAGTCATCTGTTAAGTGAGCTTTCATCTACTGTAAGAATGTAAGCTCCTTCAGATGTCTCTTCATGAGTTTGAGGTAGAAGCACAGTGATTCACAGTGCCTCCCATGTATGACAAAACAGTGTAGATTCATCTTATAAATTATTGAATGAAAGTAGTCTGTCTTTTATTTTCCCTATGCTCTGCCTCTTCTATCTTATAATAATCAATCTAATATAAAATCTATCTCATAACAGTATATATATGGAATGCACCCTAAAATATTGGTATTGAGTTGTATGCTAATATAAATACTATCTTGATTGACTTCTCCTTTCGTATTACGTTCATTTTGGACCTCCCTTTTCCTCTTTTCCTTATTGATGCAGATTACAGCAATGTCTAGGGATGAAGCAAGGTCATCCATCATGGAACATGCCAGAGAGCTGGGTATCGGTGGTCACATGACCAGTCCCAGGCAGTTTGATTGGCTGATATCAAGGCAACGCTACTGGGGTACCCCGATCCCTGTCATACACTGTCCAGAATGCAAGGTAACACATGTCTGTACTTGCTGTGTATCAGTGTGGGTTGAAGTTTCTGGAAGTGTATCTATATTGCATAATCACATCAGCTGATGAGTCAAGAAATTGAGTTAACACCACCTGGTAAATGACTTGAAAAAATGCTGTAGCAAATATTAAAGGTAAAGACCAGTTTTGGAAACGCCCCTCTCTCAAAAAATGAAATGGAAGCTCTCATTACCAATCATGTGAAAGAATGTGTTTTGACTAATACGTGATGATACAAATTTTGCCGGGAAACCGCCTACTAATTGATATATTTGGTAAATTATTATATCTATTGGGACCAAATAGATATCGCACGTGGTCGCGTAGTCCCATATACATCTTTCTGTGTACAGTGCTTGTAACTTTACCAAGACTGGGCCAAATTTCTTATCATTTTGATGATTCCAGAACCTTGCAGTACACACCAATACTTATATGCTAGATGATCAACCTTTTCTGATCCATTCCACAACGTTTCTTTCACAATGCAATCGCATGACCAGAACTGGTCTTTATCTTTAACATGTAAATGAATGGCAAGGGGATTGCTGTGGGATAGATACAAAAATCATAGCTGTGCATAGCAATGGCTCCTACGTGTAGTCATTGATTAATTTTGTTAGGAGATGTCGAAATCTGAAGCAAATTATGCTTATCTCATTTTAGATTTCCTAGATGGGGTTTTTTATGGGGTTTACCAGCATCTGTCTGAATGGTCCTTTGACTACCATGATTGCCAAGACATTGGATGCCAATTGCAATGCTTCACAGGCTATTGGGGTCAGTAAGCATCGAATGATACCATTTTGATGCAAATTTAGTAAGATTGTCCGATCTTTCTGTCAGGCTGTTCCGGTTCCACACGCCGACCTTCCAGTGACCCTTCCCAAGCTGGACTCCCTCTCAGGAAAGGGCTTGTCCCCACTCGCTGACCAGGCAGACTGGATCAACACACAATGTCCCAAGTGTGGGGGAGCAGCGAAAAGAGAAACAGACACCATGGACACATTTGTGGATTCTTCCTGGTATTATCTGAGGTACACTGATTCAACCAATCAGAAGGAAGCATTTAGAAAGGAGAATGCTGATTGGCTGCTGCCTGTAGATGTCTATGTTGGAGGAAAAGAACATGGTATGAGTGAATATCAGTTTTCTTTGTCACAGTTTGCAGAGTACTCTTAATTAAACGAAGACAATTGCTGACATGATTCATACAGTTGCTCTAGAGGAAGGACTCTTTGAGGAAGTAAATATCTGCCATATATGCTTCTTTTCAATTCAACTTTGAAAGGCACATTTCTTGAAATACACTGATCTTAAAATGAATGAAAGTAGTTTTATAAACATTCAGCATACCTACATGTAATTGATATGAAAGAAGAGAGTGATGTTAGAGTCTTTGTCAGTCATGACATAGCAGGCATATTAGAAAGTCTTCCTTCATCTCACTATTTTTACCTGCACAGCTGGAGGAAGAATTTATCATAGTACATATCTTTGTTGTTTCATAGATGAATTTACTGATTATCTCTCTCCTGCCATACAGCTATAATGCACCTGTTATATGCTCGGTTCATCAATCATTTCCTGGATGACCAGGGGTTAGTAGCCCACAAGGAGCTGTTCAAAAGGTTACTTGTCCAAGGGGCTAGTCATGTTCATAGTTTCAAAATAGATGTCTTACACTATCACAAATTGTCTTTCTTCCCACATACAGCTATTATGCATCTTCTCTATGCTCGGTTCATCAACCATTTTCTGCATGACCAGGGACTAGTAGCCCACAAGGAGCCCTTCAAGAGGTTACTCGTCCAAGGACTTGTGATGGGGCAGAGTTACAGAGTGACATCAACTGGGCAGTATATCACACCTGATCAAGTAGATCATTCAGGTAAGTAAAGAGAGTCTTATTACACTTGAGATTTAGATGCCAAAACAAAGATCTATCAAGTCAGCTTTCAGCAAATACATCAGTAAGCTTCTGAATGTCTGTGTTGAGAGCTATTTTTCTTTTTAGTGCTTATCATTTTGTTTATGAACTGATAATGATAACAATGACATTCTATTCATCTATGATGATGCATATCATAAACTGGACAACTAATGTCTCTGTACACCTTCAAAATACTTTGGGATTTATCATATAGCCAAGCTTTCCTGATACATTGTTTTGCAAGTTGAATTTACATTCTTTTCTTTTGTTATTTAGAGGGCATATTAACTTGCAATATCTCCTCATCAAAGATAATCATTTGAAGCTGATATTTGGAAAATATTTTCCTGCATGAAATCCCTGACATACAAGTACAGAGTAAAATACTCTTTTTTTGTTTGGTCCCCATTAATATCACAAGGGTTGAAGTCCACAGTGGTGTACATACGGTGCAACCTGTATATAAAGACCGCTCAAGGGAAACCTGAAAAGTGCTCTTTATAGAAAGGCGGTCTTTATGTACAGGTTCTTTTAGTACAGGTTTCAATGAAAAACATATTCAAGGGAAATGAAAAATGTGGATTCATAGACAGGTGGTCTTTCTATACAGGTGGTCGCTTAAAACAGGTTTGACTGTAATATGATAACACTCACTTCACCCAGGTTCTGCACCAGTCCAGAAGGGTACAGGAGAGGAGCTGGCCGTCAAATGGGAGAAGATGAGCAAATCCAAGTACAATGGCGTCGACCCTGAGGGCGCTATAGAGGAGTTTGGAGTAGATACTGTCAGGCTGTTCATCTTGAGTGGTATACCACCAGATCTGGATATGATGTGGAATGTTGAAGGTAAGAATATGAGATACAAATTAAATCTATTATACATTATATCATTATACAATACCTAATATATACAGTTAACAACTAAATTATTCATACCCTTACCAAGTTCTGTATTTTTTTAAGTATGAGAAAAATTGATTTGTCCTGATTTATATTTTTTAGAATGTGACATATTACATCCAAAATTATTCAACAAAGGCCCTAATTCCATAAATCCACCTTTCATTCTTGAGTTACGAAAAAAAAAAACATAAAATTTACAAGGGGTATGAATAATTCAGTTGTTAGCTGTACGTAATATGTAAATACACAAAATCTAAATGCTGCATTGATACCGTGGCTCATACTCATAATATAACATAAAAGAGAAGTAGTGGGAGGAGTTAATGATTCTTATAACTGATACATTTTCAGGGAATACCTCATACTTGGAAGAACACATGAAAGGCTAAAAAGAATGATTGCAGAAAGAAGAATTGTACTTAAGCAAATCTGCAATGTGTTGTCTTTCTAAGACTTTTGAACTTTGTAGTGATTTCATTTTGTAAGTTTCAATACTGACTTGTCAATTTTTAATATTTATTTATTTAAAAAAAATGCCCAAACCCAATGATTTGCAGTAAACTTAAACCATGTGAAATAGTGAATGCAAACTATAAAAATTACTTTTTATTATATAATTCTTTTCAATCAGCAATATCTGGAGTAGTCAGATGGAAGAACAGGATGTGGGGACTGGTGACCAGATTTCATGAATTGAGAAATGACAGTGAGAGAATTGATACCAGTCTGGAAAAAGAGCAGCATGTCAAGTTAGAGAGAGATCTTGAAGTCCAACTCAACAAGGCTGTCGAAGATGTGAGTGATTTCTATTTTATTTCCATATTTTTTGTTATTCACTTGTATGTACTTTTAGGTCAGGATAATCAGAAAATTGATTATTGTGAGGTATATAATTTGAGTGCTTGTTTTTAGCAAGAATGTTTGTTCTTATTAAGAAATTAACCAGAGGCTTACAAATACAAATTACAAGTTGTTACTCATAGCAAAGAGTATAGGATCAGTAATTATGTTTTCTTTTATTCTTGATACATGATTTATTGCCTATGCTATAAATCATCACATTCTCCTTTCTTTCTTGAGATATTTCTAATTTCTTTCAGAGACAACTGTGTTTTGATTGTTTCTTGAAATATCTTCTCTGATTATCAAGTGTTTTTGCAAGGTATCAGGAATGTCAAAGAAACAGTCACAACGCAAGTTTGTCCTCTTTAACAAAGTTAAGAATGTGTTGTACATTTTCAATTCAATCTTAAAATGACCATAAGAATCAGTTATTTGGTTGACCTTTTCATGCAAAAGCTATTATAAGAACTGGAACAAATTTAGATGTAAATCCTATTCTCATATCCACCTTTATTCCAGGTCACAACCCATTTCAGTTCTGACTACATGCTGAGTGTAGCTATCAGTCGTCTGATGACCCTGACCAACCAGATGAGAGCATACCCTGATGACTTCATCAAGGACTCTGTAGCCTTCCAGGATGCTCTAGGATCCCTCTGCATCATGGTAGCTCCCATGGCTCCACTCATAGCCAGTGAGATGTGGCAGGGTATCGGTGGTGCTGGTGACACCAAAGACAGTAGGTGGGACTGGGTAAGTTGAGGGATCTGCCAATAAAATGTGAACATTGAAATTAATTGACATTCTCTTTGCATAATGATTTTATTATCTTATTTTCATGGACCTTTCTAATTAACTTTTTTTCTGTTTGTCTTTATTTTCCAAGAAAGACTTTTGTTAGAGGAACTTTTAGAAGATAACATTGTGTGGACTGTTGACTTGAATTTAATAGTTACCAGTAACCCTTTATCTGTGGATTTATGAGTCTGAAATTGTAAAAACTTAATTTCACCTACTGCATTTTCCTGTGATTATTCTTAAAGTATACATATTGAACGAAAAGTGGGACACATTCTTTTAGGTACTGCAAAAAAGGTCCTTGCCTAGTTTCTCAAATGGATGAGGTTTTGCTCTCCTCTACAAAACTGCATTGTATTGAGTCTAAAATAAAAGTAGGTTGAATATCCCTTGATAGGACCTAGATGAATGGCTACAATTTCAGAGTTTCTTACTTATTGGGCTGCAAAATTGCAAAAGCAGTTGCCTTGAATAATCATATATTTAAGGCTCAATCGTTTTCAGAGTTTCATGGACTGGTGTCATTTATATTTTGTTGATGCAGACAAAGTCAGTGCTTGAGCAGAGATGGCCATCAGTCACCGAATGCTACCAAGTCAGTTTGGATACAGTTGATCTTATCATTAAGGTGAGTATTCTGTAATCTGTATGTTTGTGTGTAATTGGATTGTTGCAGATGTATATGAAATCAAATATGATTATTTACATCTGGGGACTGATTTCGATGTCACCATCCGAAAGACTTGTCTTGGATTTGAAGCGGGGTCTGACCGAATCAATGTGTAGGCAAAGACGGAGAGCTGACTGCAAGTCTAACTCTTTTGTCCCTGAGG
The DNA here is from genome assembly GCA_037976565.1 of Mesocentrotus franciscanus. Taxonomy (NCBI): domain Eukaryota; kingdom Metazoa; phylum Echinodermata; class Echinoidea; order Camarodonta; family Strongylocentrotidae; genus Mesocentrotus; species Mesocentrotus franciscanus. The sequence continues at coordinate 11,365,837 of CP137676.1, forward strand.
ATGCCCTTATGTATTTGTAAAAAGAGATAGTAACTTAGTTCAAACCAACATAAGTTCTTAGTTACTCCTCATTTCAGTAGAAAAATGTGCATCATAAAACCATGAAAATATGATGGGAAGAAGAAGATCCACTTTGTTCTCTTTGGAAAAAGAAAAAAAACTTTTAAAATGAATATTGATGGTAGAGCAAAGATTTCAATGAAGGTGTTATAATAATAATACATGTAATAATAGTGGGTTCTTGTATAGCGCTCATGTCTGTCAGATTTGACACTCTTGGCGCTCCGCAATTATTACCCCGGCTTTAGCATGGCTGCCATTACGGCGCTCTAGCATTTCAAGGAATTAATTCCTGCCAGGTACCCATTTACATCACCTGGGTTGAGTGTGGCAAATGTAGATCAATGTCTTGCCAAAGGACATTAGTGCCGCAGCGGGACTCGAACCGCGGACCTTGTGATCGACAGTCCGGCGACGTAACCACTCGACCACGACACCTCATGAGCCAAAATCCATCAGATTGACTAAAGATTTCTCTATAATCAAACAAGATTTGCATAAAGCCCATGGCAACAAAGCAACACATTTGAAGAAACATGTTTATTCAATGAAAACAAAGTTTTCTCTACTGGACCAATACTAAGGCTTTTGTGTTGTTTTTCTTTATGTCAGATCAATAACAAGACAAGTGGGAAAGTTCTAGTTCCAGCATCTCTGATGGAAAACAAGGAAGAGCTGAAGCGATTCTTACTGGACAGTGAGCTGGGAAAGAATCAACTGGCTTCAAAGACTATCAACAAGATGATTGTTGCAGCTAAAGTACCCCTTGTCAATTTCTTGACAAGGTGATGTTTGGATCAAGGACTTTTTTGGTGACTCTTTAAAGGATATCTAGAAGATTATTGAAGCAGCTAATTATGACCTATGAATTCCTTGATAAGGAGATGGTAGGACCCAACTGGCTTCAAAAGCTGTTCCGAAGATGGTCACAACATTTAATTGAGAAGGTGCTGATAGGACCCAGCTAGCTTTAAAAGCTGTCCAGAAGATGGTGATGGTCACAACATTTAAAGACCTTCATCTTAATTTTCTTGACTAGATGATGTCAGGATGCAACTGGTGTCAAAGACTATCAAGAAGATGATTCTTGCAGCTAAAGTTCCTCTTGTCAATTTCTTGACCAGATGATAATATGTCTTGACTTTCTTTAAATGCAATTCAGAGACCATTGTAGAAACTTAAGAGTTTGTAGCCAATTTCTTGACTAGGTGGTGACAGAATCTCACTGAATGAAATAGCTATTTAGAAGATGATTGTAGCAATGAAAGTGCCACTCGTCAGTTTCCTGACTAGCTTGTGATGGGACCTGACCAATTTCAAAATTTATCTGGAAGTTGATTGAAGCAGCTAAAGCATCCCCTGCCAATAATTCTTGACCAGTGTGACAATATCATGAAAAGGACACTTCACTTGGTCAAAAAGTAGACAAAGCTTTTGTGCCATTAAAGTTTATCGTGTATAATGTCACTTCCTACCCAGGCAGCTTTGGGGTTTGGATCAATGGAATCGAGGCATTCATATATGTTGCTTCCTTAAGTTCTTTCTACCCAGCTGGGCATCCCAGGTGATAATGAATTAAACTGTTTTATATCACATTTATTTCGATCACAGGTCATTAATACATGTATCATTTTATCTATTCCTCTTGGGCAAGAACTCATGGATTATGTATAATTTGATGATTGTTATTATGAGTTTCAATTGACCACAATGTGCCAGGCAACTGTATCTGATTTCTTAACAGTTGTTTCTGAAACATTTACATCATCATACAAATAATGTATTGCTCTGATTGCATTTGTTAGAATGAGTGCATGAGGCTAATGCTGATTGTATCCACTAATTTTTGTTTCATTGTGTTATTACTTATACTTAAACATGCAAGAGATACAAACAAATAAATGTATTACCTCAATCTTAATGTTTTGCCCAATTGAATAAATCACACCTTCCAATGCATTTAATTGTACTATGCTAAAGCACACTATTTAATAATAATATGTTACTGTGCAGTTAATAAAAATCAAACATATCACATGACTTACTAGCAATCAATCGTTAGATAGGTATTCAAATAGCTACTTAACTCTTACCCATTGTGCCAAGCCACAAATCCCCCCTGTGCCAAGTTTATTTTAGTTTATTTTATTTTATCTGATTCACGCGATGGTACGATCAATAGCGCGTGCGAAGCACTCAGCACAGTACAATAAGCATGAACAATAACTGCTATTACGAATGCGAGCAAGCATGCATAAAGCATCAAAGCGGTGGCTCACTCGCGTGAATTAATCACTATAGCACTATAACGGTAGCGTGCATGCGGTCTTATGGCAGGATATAATACATGTGTGCCCAATTTCGTCCTGCTCTGTGATTTGGGTGTACTAGGCTAGGTGAGGAAGCATTTAATTTTCTAGTTTTTCATGAATAAATTGTGATATTAATAATAAAATTACACTGCCTGTGACAAAAGATTGCAGTAGCAAATGATTCAAATCTGAAAATGCTTTAAAACATATGCAAATTATGCATAATGCATAAGGAATTTCAGTTATATATTTATTGGTTTCAATGTATCTTGAGGTCCAACATTCATAATTTGTAGAATCTACAGTCCTGGTTAAAGGAGGTAACAGACCATGATCATTAGGAACTTAATGAAATTAGTGATGCAACAACCATATACATGTTTATTTTGTGCAATATGTATTTTGTAATGGAAATACCCCTTAAAGAGTAATAATGTGCTTCCTAGGAAACAGAAAACAACAGTTTTTGTTTTATAACTATTGTTTTGTAACTATTTTTTACTGGCTTACTTTTTTTAAAGGTGATTCATATCTCAGTATGTTTAAAAAAGATATTGTGAAATCATTTTTATAATAAAAAACACATTTCATATCTTGAAAGATATTTGTTCTTTTCTTCATTCTTCTATAAAAAATAATATAAGTATATCATCTGTAAAAATAGTGTGGTTTACATTTTCGATATGTTAGCGGATGTTTTTAGATTTATACAGTTTTAGTAAAGGTCATTGGTGCAGGTGTTTTGTTTTAGTCTGCCCAAGCTAATAAGGCAGTTGGGTTGTCAGAATCATCCCAGTTTCATTGTATGCCCTTCCCTTCATTTTTACCTTTTCATTTTGCCAGAAATTACCTTTTTTCTTTCTTTGATAACAGAATACCTTTTAATTTGAAAAAAGATATATTTATCAGAAAAGGGTTAACAGTTTCTTACTGATTAACTTTAAACTAAAGATGTGATATATCTGTAATAAATTTTGTTACCAACTTTGTTTAATAGTGCTTGAAAACGCTATTGAGGCCCTTAATAATAACGGTCACCATTTTTTTTTCAATCGCTAAAATGAATCAAAATGTGTTGGCATTCTCAACCGACGACATCCTCAAGCAGCTTGTCCGAGGGTAACGAATGTCTGAAAATCTGGGGGGGAAATCTTACCTCCTTTATGGTGATGATGTCAGACTGGCTAGACGGAGATGGGTTGGGCATGATGTGTTACTATGTGATGCTACTGTCACAGGAAAAAATAATATTGTCGTGCATCATCTAAGATGGGATATCTGTACTTTCACTTCTCTTTGACTAATCTCCATGGAAAACATGTGGGTTATATAGCGAATCACAGAGGGAGACAAGGTAAGAGCAAAAATGGAAGGGACATACATGCACACATAGAGCGGCATTGACTAGTATATAGTATCTACAATTATAGTCGCAGTATCATTTTGATTCATGATGGGTGCCCCCCCCCCTTCTCTCTCTCTCTCTCTCTCTCTCTCTCTCTCTCTCTACCCCCCTCTCCCCTCTCCCCTCTCTCTCTCTCTCTCTCTGTCTCTCTACCCCCTCTAACCTACCTAAATAAATAAATCTTACTTTTACACGTCTTACAACATATCCCTCAGATAAATATATTCATTCTGTGACCGGGGGAGGGATAGAGAAAGAGAGAAAGGGGGTACCATCGTTAAGCCTGTTACTTTCATTCATACTTTCTCAATTTATTTTGCAACATTAACTGCCCGAATAAAGAAATACTAATGCATAATTGTATATTGAGGGAAATTACTCAATATTAAAGTAGCTATTCTATATACATACCGAGCGGTACGAATAATAATAAACTTATAGATATTATATATGAAATAATTTCAAAGTAATTTAATATCTTTAAGCCCCCCCCCCCCTATCGACCTCTCTGTCTCTGTCTCTGTCTCTCTCTCTCTCTCTCTCTCTTCCCCCTACCATGGACTACGCCAGCCTATTATTAATCAGGCCAAACGTGAAGCCCTACATTTTCTTGAAAGAAAAAAAACATATTTCAGAAAGAAGAAAAAAAAGCTCCTCTTATTTTCAAAATTACCGACAAATATGTAAAATTTGTAACAAGCAGCTAGGCCATATAAAGGTCATGATTTTTTGCATTTTGCCGACGAAACTTAATCAAACTTTTCTAAAAAAAATTTAGAAGGGGGTGTTTTAAAACCCTACACCCCCTTTCAGCGACGCCCAATGTCTACCATGGCCATCTTGCTATTGAGGCAAGCTATATAGCCAAGTCGAGACAGATAGCCTTTCGAACGCCCAGAGAGATCAGTAACAATAGTCTGGGACGCCTGTTTTTTGCGAGTCCCGCGGGAACCGGGATAAATGACATCCAATTTCCCCCTTCTCTCAAGTCGCGGCTCCTCCGATCGAAGGAAATAGATCTTAATACCATCCAGACAAAAAGGGTTCAGAATGACTCTGCAATCACCCACTAGGGTCGAGGTTGCTTGGTTTTAGGGGTGTTCATTCTATCAGTCTTCCCTCCCTCCCTCTGTCGGAATGCTCCCCCCCCCCAACACACACACACACCCTCTTTGGGGAGTTCATCCTAGGAGTTTGATGAGACGCCCATGGTCGCCCACAGGAGTTTTAGCATTTATTTTTTAGGTCAAGTGACTCTCATTTCAAAACCTTTTTCCTTGAATGCTTTATCATAAATCTCCATGGAATAGTGATGATGTTGATTTCCCTTCGATTCACTACGATTCCCTTAAGTTTTGAAGGTCAAACACACACAAATACAATCCAATTTATTGACTTGCACAAAGTTTTCACAAGTGTAATTTCCGAATCGGTCCTTATTCACTCTGGTATTAACAAAATATAGCCATTTTATAAAACTAAAACGGGTAAAACGCACATCGTAGTTCAAAATGGCATGTTTTTTTAAAAGGAGAATTAACAACATATAAATAATAATCACCATGTATCCTGAAAGATTAAAATCAATAAATCTGCATCTTTTTTGTTAAGTCATTGACATCAGAAAGTTATAATATATAGAAGCGAACTAGATAGTACCAGCGATCGAGGCAGACTGGTCTTGTGGATAAGCGATCGCTTCACAATGCAAAGGTTTCGGGTTCGATTCCAACCTGATCCTTTTTCCTATATATTATTATATTATTATACATTATTTTGAGATGTCTTAGTTGGGTTGGGTTTCATTGTATTGATTATGTGAACAGACTGTGTTCACAGTGTTTTCACAACGTGAAAGGTGACACACCAAAGTGTGGATTCGGAACACTTTCATTTGTTTTGCTTCATTGTGTGAACATACTATATGTTCACCTTAATTGTTTGGCACTGTGGTAGTACGACAGTGTGACCACAGAGAAAATCAAAGTAATACCAATCTCCTTGGTGATACACTCCATCGTGTGGCCATAGTGGGGATTTGGAACATTTTCATTGTCTTGGTTATGTTCACACTTTTTCACACTTCCTTTTTTCTATTTTCACACTGTCGCGGAGTGACAACGGAGAGAATCCTAGATTTAAGGAGAACAGTTTGACTGTTGTATGGAATAAGACATTTTCAATGTTCCTGAACATGTGAACACACCCGGTGCATGTTCACACAGTTTTCACATGTGAACTGTGAGAACCTTTGTTTTCTCCACAAGCACCGTTTACACATTCATGTACATAAATACGTGCTCGAAATGTCTAAGAGAAAGAACCTTTAAGTGTCTTGCTCTCACTCAACAGTCGTATGTAATAACGCGTAGAAACATTTTTATCTCATCCATCGTTTGCGTAATTCTTACTTATCAAAGTGCTTTACTCACACGAGTGAAAGAAATACGAGATCACCAATCCGTTGTGCATTTTAGAATTGTCATTGCAATGAAAGTTATTGTCAATCATAGACATATTTAGACATATACCATCACCGAATGCTACAATCGTCATAAGGTTATCCATGTCCATATTTCTATTCATCTTGCGTCTCTCCATCTTGCGCTTACTCCAGGGGGAGTCGAAGCTGTATACAAGAAGCGACTAGGGCTGCCATTCAAAATCCACCATGCATAATTCAACATGGAGGGACATGGTTTAGCATGATGCAGCAGTTCTTTGCTAAATTGTATTTTATTCGTTTTCTCGCTCTTATAATTCATTTCTTTTCCTTCTAAAGAAATTAAAACGAGCCAAGAGGTAATGCGTCCCTAGGGCGTAATCTGCAGAAGGGACTAATACGCCTTGCCGAGAAAGCGAAGACATAAGGATCTTTATTCTACTCAAGCCTTTTATCGTCATCTCGTCATGTTTTCTGTCTTTCCCGTCATTTCTTAGCTATTGATCTGTTGGGAGTATTGATAGGTTTGTTGTGAAGGGAGGGAAGGGGGTGGCGCTCGGGGAATCCCGCCGTGCATTTGTGTTGACGTAAATGTCAGCTTTTGCATATCGCAGCCATGCATATCTGTTCATTTTTTCGCCTTCAACATTTCTGGCGTGTTGGGAGATGGAATTGACAGAACTGTTAAAAGGAGAATAAAAATAGACTAAAATAGAATACACAATGGAGAAGACAAAGTGTATGTCAATTGGCATGTGACGGCAGAGAGACAAAAGAAATCAAACTTCCGGAGTTTCGGATGTTTTCTTTCCTTTCCTTTCTTTTTTGTTCTTCATTCGGTTTTATATAGATAAAGGTATTTTTGTTTCATACCACGGTTTTGTGAACATTACATGTGTCAGTGAAGTTAGTGAACAATGTGCTGCACTTTGTATAATACATTTCATTGACATTCATATGAAAATACATGTACAGTTAACAAATAAATTATACCTTTTGTAAATATTTGTTGTGCTTTTCGTAACTTCAGAATGAAGGATGGACTAGTTCAATTAGGGCCATTGTTGGAATACTTCTAAATGTAAGCTTGTAATTATGTCACATTTTTAATAAACATAAATCGGACCAAATCAATTTTTCACATACTTAAAACATTTACAGAACTTGGTACGGGTGTGAGTAATTTAGTTGTTGTCTGTACACTCTACAGGCCTATGGAGACATGGTTTTCCTGATTTGTGGTTTATTATTCATGTTTAAAAACTGAAACCTTTATCACAGTCGCAATAAAGCTCTTTGCACATTTCTTGCAATCTTTGTTTCTGTTTCTCTCTCTCTCTCTCTCCCTGCCCCTTCCTTTCTTTGTCTGTCCCTCTTCTTTTCTCTTACCTCTCCCTGATCTTGCTAAAGACCCCCACCTTTCGCTTATCATGCTTACACTAACCCTTTCTCTATTTACACGCATGCACGTTTCTCTCGTCACCATCATTACTCTTTTTATATATTTATTTTCATAATCTCTCTCTCTCTCTCTCTTTGTCTCATTTTTACTTACATGTATTTTAAAAATTGCATGTCGTACTCTAGCTCTCTCTCTCTCTCTCTTTCTCTCTCCCTCTTTCTCGATCTCAATTTGCGTCTCTCTTTCTCTCTCTCTCATTATTATGTTTCTCCTCTATCCCTTTGCTATTCCTCTCTCTCTCTGTTATCTGAGTATTACTACATGGGTACATTCCTAAAAAGGAATGAATTCATTCATTCTTAATGAAAAGAACACGGAGTAATACAAAAGCAGGCATAATGAATAGTTGTAACATCTTCTTTTTTTACTGACTAGTAAACTTATGCAACACATTTTGTCAATAACCGAAGTACATGTAGTAGATAGTTTGAATTCTGCCTGTCTTCATTACACAGTGTGACATTATGTGAGTAACGAAAATTTGTGAGTGCATAAATCACGTTAACTTACATAATAATTTTAGTAATATTGTGAACCATATTTAAACAAAATAATGTCAGACTCTACACACTGATTTACATAAAACCAAATAAGGCATATATAATCTTAGTTTACATCATGAACTGATCACATACGCAGATTCAACTGATAATAAAAATTGTTATACAAGGTATTCCTTAAAAGATAACCGAAGTTCAAAGGTCATCTATTCCAAAACTACACATTTCACACAATCTTAAATGTTGAGCAGACGTTTAGAGTAAATCGTCAGTTTTCATTTCAAACCCTGTTTGCATCAACAAGGTCATCACTGCTACGTGCTCATGGGCATGTGGCAAAGGTGATAAGTGCAAAACATTATTTTCCCAAGGGGTGGTGGGGGGATCAAAAGTTAGGGAATCAATATCAAAATTATTCATTTGATTCATTAGCCGTTCACAATTTAACGAATAGGCGATATCTGTCCTTACCTCCTGTATTAACACAAACCCCTTCAACATGCCAACCTCCCTCTCAACACAAAACCGATGACTTTAAATGTCCAGAAAAGCTCTTCTGACTTCAGCAGAAACTGTTGGACAGAACATCTCAACATTTCAGCAATCCAAACATTAATAAATGTGAGAAGGGCTATCAAATGCTCCTTTTTGTATACATGTGCTGGATACTGATTATGTTACATGTACATAACTTAACAGTATACCCATCCAGAAGTATGTACATACATATCAGGATGTTTGGAATGCCATTCATCTGAGCAATTCATTCAGTCTTGGTTGTTTGTATGTTTATACATTTAATGTATGTGTTTTAATTATTTGTACTACATTTTTCTGTCTTGATTTTCTTGTATTGCCTGTTATCGCTGGTGGAGAGCATATTTCCACATAATTTTATAGACAAGAATAAATAAATTACCAAATTAGTATTAATTATCAGTGAATAGCATTTAAGAATCATTATTTAAATAACATGGGTTTTGTCATGGTGTGACATGTGTACACTTCAATTATACATAAGATTCAGTCAAACCGAAGTCTTGGAATAAAGGTGGGTTTTGTACATTTCAAGAGTGGCTAACTTAGTGATGCATGACACTAATGATGTAAAAAAGGTGTCAAGTGAGAGCTGAATACTTATTCTTGACTTATGTTTAACATTTAAGATGAGAAATTTGCATTTAATGTAAAATAGATGACCTTTTAACTTTGCTTACCTATATTAGAAACACGCTAACCAATAACCTGAGAACGTTAAAAACAAAAATGTAATAGAACAGAAAATGATCGTTTAAATATAATATACCTAAAGAAACAAACAATATTCTAAATCATTGTAATTCTAGACTATAATCTGCAAAAAATATGCGCGCAGTCTTATGAAATTATCTCAGAAAGGGGCGGAAACAAAATTTCTCCCCACCTTTTCACCTTCAGTTTAAAAGATTTCGAGAAGGCAAACCATTTCCAGGCTTTCTCAGAATAGCGGGGGTGGAGTAAGAAAAGTTCACAATCAATCCCCATGAATGATTTTTCTGCGGGAATCCAGTCGGTTCTCGATAGTCCGAAACATGGGGGCAGGATTTTTGTAGACATAAATGCATGGTTCATTTTCTTGTCTTTAATAATTTTGGGGGGGGATGCCCCGAGGATCAGACGATGAATACTTGATATTATACACAGAAATACTGAAGAAACAATTATGGGCGGGGGCATTGCTTGGTATAAAGATTATGATTTCCCTCAATAATATTAAGGTCAGAAAATCCTTTGTAATCTGACCCATACAAACAAAATAAACACATGTTAGGCCGTGTTCACATATGGCGCGGTTAACCGATTTTTTTTTTTTTTTTTTTCTAAGAGTACTTTATGGTACTGCACTTCCCATTTTATGTATAAAGTACGCGTAGGGCCATTGTTGCGCGAAGTCACTTCTTTAATCTTCATCTGCAATTCATTTACCGTGGCACATCTATGAACGAGTCTCTATATATTTTACAGATCTTATGGGAAAAAAAGGAAAAATATGATAATTCACTATTTTCGATAACTAAGAAAAGAGGTACAAATTGAAAACGAACCCGTCTTACATCTCATTGATTTCCGAAAACATGTGTGATAATTAAATACTGTGATCAATATCGTAAATGTGACATGTCTTCCTAAGACATTTACATGTGTGTTTACCTTTCCTCATAATCAGTCCTTCATTCATCTGATAGTTTACATAATTTAAAATGCATAGTGACGTTTTATCCATTATGAATTGTCGTAGTATACCGTAATTTAATATTTTATTGAATGACGAAATTGATAACCCCGGGCTATTTTTCGCTCTGAGCATTAACATATGTTCTGTCATCTAATCATCTTAAAGTTAGGTTAAAATTGTTAACTACAACTTTTTACATTTTACAGTATAAACACAATCATGTTATCTTCTTTTTTCTCTTTTACAAAATACTCCGACGGAAATAATTTTTTACAATATGTATAAATCTCATACAACTTCACCATCGAGCACAATCACAGTCGTTTAAAACAACAGTGACGGAACCAAGTACATGTATAGTACAGTGTACATAACGATTAATTAATAACATATTACAGCTTCAGAAATCAAACTATTCTGATTGGCCGTGCTCCACTGATACCATAGCAACATCTTGACTACTACTGACTTCATGTTCCACCGTCCCGGACCCTCCTTCACCCATACTCTCATCCATGAGCGCTTCCTCTTCTTCGTCATCTAGATTATCCGGAACGATGGTGGGTAACAAACTGCTTTGGATCTTGTGGACCTTCTTGAGGTGACGCCGGAGATTCTTGGCCAGGGTGAAATTATCCTGACAGATCTCGCATTGGTGGGTGGACGTCATACGAGACTTGGAATGGGTCCGCATGTGAACCTGTACGTGGAACTTCCTGGAGAACATCTTGCCGCAGTGAGGACACATGAACGGGCGGACGCCGCTGTGAGACTGCATGTGGACCTTCCGATTCTCCTTGCGTGCGAATCTCTTGTCGCAGATTGGACATTGGTAGGGTTTTTCCCCATTGTGGGAGCGCATGTGTATGGTGAGGTTCCGGGCAAGCGCAAAGACCTTGTTGCACTCGCCGCAAGTGTATTTCTTCCCCTCATGGTGGATACGCATGTGACCCTGGAGGTTGCTCAGACACGGGAAGTTCTTCCCGCACTTGGTGCAGTCATACGTCTTTGGTTTCTCGACTACTTCTGCCTCAGAGTGGACACGGAAGTAATGGTGTTGCATTTCCAGGACAGACTGGAACACTTCCGGGCACACTGAGCACTTCACTGTCGGCTTGTTGAGGTGAAGCTTCATGTGGTTGCTGAGGCTGAAAAGTGATGCAAAACTCTGTTTGCATTCCCCACAGTTGAATTTGCTCTCCTGGTGGCACTGTGGATGCGACTTAGCATGGTTCATCAGTTCCGCAGGAAAGAAGAAAGACTGGTTACAGTTCATGCACTTGTGGTGTCTACTGTCCATTCCATGTTCGATAGCATGTGCTTGAATGTCGTTGGCACAACTGAACAATGCTCTACATATTGGACAACGGTACTCTTTATCTGGATAAGAATGTTCTATGAGGTGACACTGGAGTTTAGCAGGAGAATCAAAGACCTGGCGGCAGAGTTTACACTCGTGTAGGACACCTTCTGCAAGTACATGAGACGTCACGTGTAGTTGGATCTCTGCCTCAGTGGCAAAGGTCTTCTGGCATTTGATGCACTGATATGTTTTCCCTGTGGAGCTGCCGACAGCACTTGCATTAGCCTCTCTGTTGGATGTTGACTGGCTGTGGACCTGCATGTGAATCACCAACTCTTCCTGTGATTCAAACTTGACCCTACAAACAGTACACCTATGTACTGCTACAACTGAATCAGGGGTCATCTCTCCTTTGGCTTTTGAAAACTGTCCACCATTCTGATTCATTGATTGCCCTAGCTTTGTGACACCATGAAACTGAGCTTCAAGGGTTGTTTTGACACAACGCATACAACTGAAACATGGCCGACCATCACTGTCCAGCTTTGGTACAACATCAGCTCTGCTTGCGAATGCCTTTCCACACAGATAACAAGGATACAGCTCTTGACCAGACAGCGATGAAACAATCTGTGTATGATGGCGAGCGTGCAGTTGCAGCTCTACCAAAGACGTCAACTCCTGAAGGCAAACTAAGCAGCGTATTCTCTCTGAACCTAAAGATAAGTCGACATTGTGTATCTGGGTGTGATCAAGAAATTCTGCTTCAGAGCGCAAGGACTGATGACACACCTGACAAACACAAGGTTGCTGAGGGCTTGCAGAACGAGGCGACATTGCTGGTGATTTTGATCGAGCAATTTGGGCAAAGGTTTGTTTCTCCTGCATACTGTGATCATTCAAATGCTTCATCATCTCAAACTTTGATTTGAACTTCTCTGGACATATCTGACATGAAAATTTGCCCTTGATATGGTCAGCAATATTGATGGATTGAGTCATCTCCATTTTGATAGTTGCGCTTCTCGCCGTGATGTTGTGTTCCTGCTCCCGATGCTTCTCCAAAAGGGATTTCAAAGGGAACATGATATCACAGATCTGACAAGTAAAACATCCAGCCACTTCATCTGTAACAATGTCTTCTTTTGGCTTTGGACTTTTTGCACTGCCTTCTGATTTTACTGAACTTTTCTTTGCACTGTCAACCGAGGTCCTACCATGCACTTCCTCAGGAGTCGCTGCTGGTCCATCAGGTTTTGCAAGAGTACTGCTCCCACCGACATGGTCATGTGCTGCCTGTAAGTGGATATCAAGAGCCTCTTGGGATCGGTAAGGAGCATTGCAGAAGGGACAGCGAAATTGATTTGAGTGTGTAGTGAGGTGGCACTGGAACTCAACATCGGATGCAAAGCTTTGGCTGCAGAATATGCATTTGAAGGGTTGCACCATTTTGAGATGTTCTGCTTTTACATGATTCAATAGCTCTGCTTCAGCATTGTACACCACCCCACATTTAGTGCAGCTGAAGATCTTGAATTCATTACTGTGTTTTACAGCAAAGTGCACCTGAATGGACACCTTGGAGTCAAAGACCTCTTTGCAGAGGGAACACTTGAAAAGATGATGAGCATGAATTTCAAACAAATGCTTCTGGAGCTCATCAGGCTTTTTAAAAGATTTCCCACAATCTTTGCACACATACTCCTTAGACACAACCTTGAAGTGGGTCAGGACATGAACAATAAGTTGTTCCTTATTAGAGAATTCATTGTGGCAGGTGGGACAAGATGCGTTTGTCTCTTCAGTGGTTGATCCTTCACTGCTTTGAGATTGATGTTCTGGATCTTCTGGTGGTGAAACTAAAATGGAAACAGGAGCTGGTATTGGGCTGGTCGCTGGCTCTTTCTTCACCACTTTTATTTCCTTTACATCCTTGGTCACTTTGAATGATGGAATCGAAATAGGAGGCGGTGACAGTTTGTCAAGGTTAGATTTCCCACTGGAGTGGTTCCCGCTAAGCTGATCTTTAAGGATACTTCCAGAGCTTGAGCTACAAGTAGATTCTGAGTTCAAGTAAACAGGAGTGTGAGAGCTCTTGTGGAACACTTCAATGTGAAGCTGTAGCTGCTCAATAGAGTCAAAGAGGTTTTGCTTGATGCAATAGGGGCATGGGTACTTCATTTTGTCTAAAGGTTTACAATGACTCCTCTTCATATGTTCTTGGAGATATCTTTCATTGGGGTAAGCCTTGGTGCAATGAGGGCACTGAAGCTTGGAACGATCCTTGGCATTGTCAAAAGAATTATGGACATTCCGGAAATGGTCCATGAGAGCTACTTCACTAGGAAAAGCTGCATTGCAGTATGGACAAACAAGTTTTCCATCTTCCCTGTAAGAAATAAGTCCAGTCATAGAGTGCACACCTTTAACATGTTCATGCAGCTCTGTCATTGTGCTAAACTTCATTGTGCAGTATCCACAGATAAAATTGCAAGCTTCATCCCCACTTTGCATGTTTTTCACTTCATTCTCATGAAGGGCTGAGATGTGCTCTGTCAGGTTGTACAGACTTGGGTACTCCTTTCCGCAGTAGTGGCAGACATAGCTCTGGGGTGTGGAAGGAGACTTGATGTGTATCTGCTGAATGTGTATGCTCAAAGATTCTGCACTTGGAAAATCCGTCCAGGAGCAGTGAGGGCAATTCAAGGATGTATCTGGTGTTCCACTTTGACTATTTGGCTGTGATGAGCTGGAAGGCTCCATCTTGATGCTGTGATCGCTGCTTTCCTGCACATCCAAATCACTTGGTCTCTTGGATTTCATGTCACCATCAGGATACTCTACCACCATACCGCTGCTACTGGCATGGTGAGCCATATGCTCATCAAGTTGTTCTGCTGATAAGAAATAGACAGAACATTGATCACACTTGAAAGCAAGATCTTCTTCTGGGCTGGACTTACTGCAGGTGTTCTGATGGAGAACCAGAGCCCTACTGGTTAGAAAGCCTCGGTTGCAAGTTGAACAAAGGTGCAGGCTAGCAGGTCCCTGTTTCTTTACACTACCTTTGATATGAGTCTGGATATGAGTCTTGAGGTGGTCGCTACGGGCGTACGCTGCCTCACAGTAAGGACAGTGGTACTTCTTGAAACCGGTGTGAAGCTTCACGTGCCGATCCAGACTCCTCTTGTGCTTGAAGAGGCGAGCACAGTAAGTGCATTCAAAGCGCAGCTTGTCTCTATGGCTCTGCTCGTGAATTTTCAGGAAGCGAAGCCTTGAAAAGGACTTATCACAGTACTGGCATGGGTAGGGTAGAGAGTTATCCACTGCAGAGACCAGTCCCTTGTGTTCAAGTCGATACTGGGCATCTCCCTCAACATCACCAGCGATTAAACTGTCATCTGTAATAATGAAATGTAATCAGAAGAGGGGTTAAAAACTACACATGGTATTTGGTGATCTTATCATACTTATACTCCCAATGGAATCATCATATCTGTGATCTAAATCTGTGTACCCATCAACAGAAATATATTTCTTTCTGGGCAACTGAAGACAATTCATTTCACTCGGCTGGCCATAGCAAAATCCCTTGAGAAATGACTCATGCACAAATCACGTTCTATAAACTCATCAAAATGAGTTACCAAGATGGTTTGGTGTAATATAGAAATCAATGGATTAGTTTCTTTTTATTTTTAATTAATGCAGCTGGGGAATCGATTGCTGAAGTTGACCTTATTCATCAGCACAGGTGATAATCATCATGTGAAATGCAGGTAGGTAATAAGTATATCATTTATATCAGCTTGGAGGTTTAGCAAATTTTCTATTTCTTCCCTTGATTAGATATGGGTTAGATTGCATGTTTTCAAGATAATAATGAAAAATAAGATAAAGAAGATAATGTGAGTACAGAATTATATCACAACAATGATCTATGTGTTCACTGTATTCAATAAAAAATATCTGCAGATTGTGTGACAACCAAATAAGACAAATGGACAAATTGGGTGCATCACAGGGTTTTCATTAAGTCAACTGATTGAATGCACACAAAAGACTGATATTGAATGCACGCATAAGACTCAATAAGGACAAAACCACTTAGTTAGCAGTATATTGGTCTATATGAAAGTCTACTTAGACCAAATGAGGCTATCTTCTGAATGATTTAAAGGCATCTTTTAACAATGTTAAATCTGAGATGCATGGCCTATGTGTTATCAGTGTCTGTGATATGGTGTAATATTGAAGCCCTAAAAAAAATCCGCTTCAAAATGATCATGAAGTGCCTCAAAAAAGTAAAAATCTTTGAGTGACCGGTTTTACCATACTCATTTTCCCCCAATAGACTGTAGTGTTATAAAAACGTTAGGAAAACGAAAAATGATATTTCGATTTCCAATCATAAATATCTTGATAATCAGACAGGCGATCGGCTTGTAATAGTCATGGTATTCCTGACTAACCTAAAGGTTTATAATTATGATTGCAGCATGAGCTAAATCCATGATTTTGTTTCATAATCTGAGGCAATGTTACCGAGTCACTTTAAACAATCATCGTCAAATGACAATTCATATTTCAAGCCTACCTGGTTTGCAGTCTTTGTTTCTATGATCCATGAAGTCAGTGATGCTGTTAAAGGTCTCACTGCAGACATCACACTTGTAGATCTCTTCCTCCTCATCGTCGTTCTCATCCTCGCCATCTTCCCCATCGTCATCATCGTCATCTTCCTCCTCCGCTGTATCACCCGCTTTGTCAGCCCCATCGGATCCACCATCCATCTCCATGGTAACATCTACTGCATCTCCTAGCAACCAGAGAGAAAGAGTGTTCCCTAATGATTTGAATTTGTAAAAAGAATATTATATTCATTCCTATATACATAAGTGGAAGAATGATTTTTTGTAATTCTCTTCTCTAATTAATCAAGATGATGATTGGATTGATGTCTAGTAATTTTGATTGTTTCGGTCTTCCTTTTCACATAAGGTTCTACCAGACTCCTTCTTTTTAAATCTGTCATCATTTTGCAATCATCCAAAAACAAATAATACAGCATTTCGTTGGAAATATAGTGATCACAAATTGTAACTAAACTAATAATGTCATAATATTAAAGTAAACGAGCTCGGCAAGATATCAGAAAGTATCCCAAATAATATGGAACTGATGTGCAATTCAAAACAAACGGCGTTTATTCCTTCTCTTTAATGTTTTCTTGGAGATTCTATTTGTTATTTTTTAATTCAAATGTCGCATTCTGCTTGCGTTCCATCTACTGTAAGAATAATACAAAAAAAAGGTCAAAATCGATATCGGAAAAAGAAGCTTCAATATCCTTGGGTGTCCTCGCGCTCATCAACTTGAGATATTTCTTATTATCGCATTATGATGACTGAAAATTGGGGCTATGACGAGTAATAATTCATATCACTAATGGCATGTATCATCATTCCAAAACATCGCGCAAAATATCGTTCAACAATGTTCCCATCCCATCCCCCATCTTGTCCCCTCTTTCTGCATTCTCATCATGTCGCGTTGGCTTTAACCGTCTTGGGAGACGTTTTCATCAAAATTCAAATCGCCTTAACCAAGTTCAACGTTTTCGAGCGGGATGAGACATGCAACTCAGCACTTCTATCAAACACTATTATTATATCCCCCATAACTCCCTAGCGATGGGCGGAAGTCATATCTAGAGTGGTTGATGCCTCTACCACATGACATCATCTCACATCGCGTATCCCATAATTCCCTCGCTTTCTCCTCCGGGGAGCTCGGTCACTGGGGTAATTTGGTTCAAGTCATTAGACGTGTTTGCGGGCTGTTTTCTTCCTCACGGGAAAGGCGAGCGAGAGGCACATAAAAAGGGGGAAAAGGCAAAATCGCCAGCTCGTTCTCTCTCTCATCTTATCGTTTGATGTTGTATTTGGAGATGGTGATTCATTGAAATGCATGGAGAGATGCTTGGGTTCGTACGACTGTAAATGTTGCACATCCCATCGCGCTTGGTCAACCTGAAGAAAATCATTCTAAAATGTTCTTATAAAACGTCCCTCTTTATAAAGGAGGTGGGTGCAAGATCGAAAGCATTGATCGTACTTCTGACATTTTGCAAAGAGAATCGCAGATTTTACTTTTTACTTCTCTGCTTTGGGGAATTTGTTAAGGAAACCCTTCCGGAAGGAAGAGGACATTCTAGCATTGTTATCCGGCGCTTTCTCTCCCTCTCTCTCTCTCTCTGCACGCCTTGTCATCCTCAAAGAATAATTAATTTGGAGAATGCTATACCGGCGCAAGGCTAAATTTCCCAATGGACAGATAATAAGAACCGCGTTAGCAGTTGAGATATTAGGTGATAACATTAAGTATTCTAATATTTTTCATCGAACTGAATTATAAATCACTTAAAAATTTGTTTTCACTCTTTCCATCAAATGTGTTCTCTAATCACGCTTCATCTGGAAAGGTTGAAAGTATATCAAAATTGTAATGCCCTTATTGTTGGGCCGTCTTAAATTGCGGAGAGTTATGCTTTGAACAATAACCAGGTATAAATGTCTTTTTTAAACAAAAATATGATTGATACATATTTGCCTTCGTCGTGGATACTTTTAAACAAGGCCATGTCTTGCGAAGTGTTGCGATTGGTCCAAATCGATGGCAAGTCCTGGAGTCAATCCCAAAGATACATGCGCATCTCTCTTCTTTACATATATCACACTAGAGCAAAGCTGTGATCGAGTCGGATTACTAGCTAGCAACTGTTTACAAGACAGGGCCTGATATAATAAGTATTATGGTGTATTGCGTGATGGTGATTGTAAACAGTATGCAGGTAAAATCTAGATATTGTTGAAGGACAATTAAGACAAAGGCTCAGTTTTGTTTTAAGTGGTGTGATAACATGTGACTGGCGCAGAAGACTATGAATATTGCAGCTTGAAGCTTGCAAACACGGTCGCCATAAATCCCCCTCCGACCCCTAGAGACCCGGTGTCCTACGCGGCATCGGAGGAGGATGCCTTCCATCAGCATGGACCTACTACGAATAAGCAGCATCGCCAAGTGCGCGCGCAGAGGCAAATACGCCACTGGAATGAAGAAGTAGCCGCGAGGAGTCGCCCTCTAGTCTCAAGATTCCAGATGTTTAGAGGTAACTTTTTTTTTAGAATGGATACCTCTATCTTCTTGACACAATGCAAGAGCCTATGACCTAATGGAATTCCTCATGATGACTGAGCACCATTGGAATTTGTGGCGTCTCTTAAATACTTTTAGTTTACTTCTTTAAAATGTAATGTCATTTATGGTTTCGATTCTCCTCCGAAAATATCAAACACTTAGAATTTCCATAACATCACTTCAAGAAAACTGAAAAGGGGACATTCCAATGTGTCTTTAATAACTAGAACCACAAAATTGGTGACCCGTTAAGAAGAATGTTCCACTGACAGTAAACATTTAGTCTTTGGAGTCATCTGTTAAAGAAATTCTTCAATTCATTCAGTATACCCCCCCCCCTTCCCGTCAAACTGCCCATACGCTTACATTCGTTTAGGCCTAATACTGTAGGAGAAGCAGAGAGTATAGGAAGAATATGCTTCCACGGTGCAAGCATTCTTTCAAATTACAAAATACATCTGTACCTCCAAGTCTACTACCATAATTCCCACAATTCCCGTGGCGCTTCATCTCTCCTGGGTAACAACTGATCAAAATGGAACCCGACTCTGACCAAACAACATGCCTTAAAATATAATACCCAGCGTTCATGCACTGGCTAAGCAAGTCAGCTCGTTGGCTAAGAATTGGCCATGCAGCTATACACTTACCCGCCATCGTATCGTTGCCTGTTGGTGATTCATTTGCCGGGTCGTCGGCGAGCTCCCCTGGGGTTCCTTCTGTAAGTGAGAGAGAGAGAGAGAACAGTCCCAGAGAGGGTTAGCAAGATGGCCTCATGTCTCCCATTAATGGCATCTGAATCATGCATCATACACCGAGTGGACTTCAAGCCATGGAGAGGGAGGGCTGACACTATTTCCTAATGGATGTTTCTCTGGTTTTTATCTTCCCGAAGAATCTAAGGAAAACAATATTCTCGTTTGAATAATGATACAAGATGACTGGATGTCGTAGGTCCACTCCTCAAAACTGATGTCAGTCTTTACGTTGGATGATCGGTGGGGGTGTGCCCGTAGGGGAATTATGTGCTGAGATGTCTGTGATTCATACTGACGGAGTGGAATTATTCAACAAATTCTCTACACTTCCGAGGCGAGAACAGGCATTATTATTTTGTTGGCTGTAAGAAGGAGAATACCATGAGCTATATGCATGCTAACTAATGATGAATTCAGACACAATCAGGACATTAACGATTATACATATACTGCTATAAGACAATATTCCTCTCTATCTCCACAAAAAAGAATAAATCTATAAAAATGTTCTGATTGTTCTTGAAATCTAAACGGCTATTGGTCACTATCACGTTTCGGTCTCACATCCTACTTATCAACTGAAGTGTAGCGAAAATTATGCAACTACTGCTATCGACCCCTCTAAAAATACCCAACTATTCCTGAATTCATGTAACCTATATGTCCGTTGGCCCTTTGAAGATCTAAGGGTGAGCGGGAGGAGGAGGAGAGGAAGAAGAAGAAGAAGAAGAAGAAGATGTCACATCTGGCCCATCTGGTACCCCCAAGAGGTTACATTGGACCCCACGTTAAAATCAAACATCCATAAACAAACTCAGCTTTGTAAGAGGACAGCCTTATCACCTAATAAACCAAAATATATCTGATCTTCTTTAGGGAAAAAAGGAAGAGGACAGGAAGAAGCACTCCAAACATCTTTAACGTGGGATGAGTCAAGGCTCGGAAGCTGCCAAGATTCCGCATCCCTAGAGACGGGACGAAATGTCTTTTCTGGAGGAAGATGGGGAGCTAGACATCCCGGGAGGGATCAAACCCTGTCAGCTTCGAGCTTCGAAAGGAAGGAAATATCCACTTAGTTTCTTTTGACTCACAGATAATGAGAACCACTCACAAAGTCTCTCCCTGGTTCGAAACACCCCCTCTGAAACCCCCCTCTGAAACTTTCAGTGATGTTCTTGTGGCCTTTGTTTCCCATCTTGTTAATACCAATTGGCCCTTAGACTTGGATGGGTGTGAGACCCGCAAGGAGGAACCCCAAACAGCCTGCATCTTCCTCCGTTGGGCAAGTTCAATTGTTGAAGTTTGGTAAACAACAGTATATTGTTCCCATCAGGTTGGTGCTGGGATTCATTATGCTGTATCCAGTGGCGACACACCCAACGGTCTGTCTTTAAAAATCCCATTTCTCACACGATGTAAATTTCTTGTTTTTGACGATTGATCCGTACATACAAGCGAGAAAGCACGCCAACATACATTAAATAGTTATGATTGAGTGCATGAATATTTGATAAACGAATATTCATTAGGTGACTAAAATGTTAGTACAGAAAAAAAAAACGATCCAAATTCTCATAATTGTACGATTTCCTTAACTTAACCTTTGTTGTCAGGATTTTTTTGGTTATTATTTTCCTTGATGTCTAACCTAAGGCACCTGCATTACTTCTTTTAATCATTCAATCAATCAATCACATTTATAACAACGCTCTTGTGAGCATTAACAATGGTCTAAACAAAATAATAAGACAAAATATTCATCAACACTTGACATAAAGAGAAAGAAATAAAAAAAACACCCTGCAAATTCGGATTACGGAATCAGCAGGCCTCATTTGCATGCTTGTAGTTTTGTCCAAGATGAATTATTCACTACAAATCGCCCTTGTGGGAGACATTCGTATGCTGTGCATTGATCAATCGGGTGTGGTGAGCAAATATCAATATAACCTGCCATATCTCATAATGCTTTGAAACGGCGGTGAAGTTTGTTCAAATTTTGTATTTTTCTTTCTTAAGAGGGTGTTGCGGCGGGGCAGGAGGAAAAGAGGAATGGTGCACGAATCCAGAAGGAAGATGAACTGATAGCATGGATAAAGGGAGAAATAAAGGAGATGGCATCAGTAAAATTTCATTTTTGTCACGTTAATTTTAAAGGAATGCATTAAAATCAATGTTGATGTATACTCGATGAAATGTTCTTTTTCGTCCTGTTTGGAAAGTTACAAAATTAGTGAAATCATCCCGCGGGTGGTACTGGTTTAAATGACTTTTCTTGAGTTGCAGCACATTCCAAGATCGCGATATCTCTGGAATTCTTTTATGATACATTTTCAAGTTGCACCAATTTGTAATCGAAAACTTTGCAGTCCATTTGGTAATAATTGAACTAAATAAATTTGTGTCAGAATAAGAGAAATCATAGATCGAATATCCCATTCCCTAATATTTAACAAAAATCTCCGCTAACTTTGGTCACCCTATCATACTGTTACCATGGTTTTGTTCGTTTATCGTTGTTTTTTCTTCATTTTTTTCATTTTCGGGTAATGGTTCTAAAGGCTTCCAAAGAGTAAAAACTGATATTTTTCTTTTTTCTTTTTTTTTTAAACTAGAAGACATTTTCACTATGCTTTGCCACTATTTACTTGTAGCATATCACGTCGTTCACAGGTCAAGTAGACTCCTTTATTCAGAAAAGTGAATTTTGAACTGTTTGGTGTCCGATACGAGTGTTTATTCCCTATAACATGACAGTTACATTTACAACAAAATTTGTTAAGTGTCTCCCAGTATACCCACCATCCTGACTGGCAGGCTTTTCGATGGCAACATCTCCTCCATTCTCCGGATCGCATCCTGTTGCATCCTCCAGAGATGGTTGTTTCTCATCTTCACTCACTTCTCCTGAAGAGACAAAAAGATGAAGAAAATAGAAGGGTTAGGTATTCTCATCAATTCTTAATCACTGCGGTCTGGTGGTGAAAACTAGGTCAAAGGAGATGGAGAGTCAAGAGAGCTGACCCAATTTGCAATTTTGTTCCACCTTTGTAAACAAGTCGTTTAGGAACATACATGTATCTTCACATTGATGAAGCACCAACTCACCCTGCTCCTTTAAAAGGTACATAATAAATCATTAACAAAGCAAGGATTTTATTATTTAATTACCACCCCCCCTCCACACACACACACACACACACACACACACACACACGAAACGATATAGCGACTCTATTGATTTTGTATCTCACTTTTCATGAACTGACATGAGCCGAAACATTATAATAATATACTGCTGCTTTACTGCACATCTTCTGCCCTTTGTATAAAGATCAAACGATATCATACACCATAATAGGGAGAATCAAAATGTACGAATATCTTTTAACAAGATCACTTAATAGGAAAAAATACAAGTCGGTTCGTGATTGATGGAGACGTTATGACAACATTTTAAGTAAATAAACCCTCTACGTGCGAAGAATAAAGTCAAAGATTTATAGTGCAGAAATGAAAGCAGAAGATGACATGGATGGGGTCTGGGTTTCAGTCAGCGCCTAAAATGTCCTCTTCAATCACCACCTCGCGGAAAGAATACCAATCAGTGGCGTATCCAGCATTAGGTAACGGTGGGGCACCCCCCTCCCCATTTGAGGGCCCATGGAAAGAGATAACATATGACTTGCAATGGGTCCGCGGCACGCGATGCTGCCTAAACTTCCGCCCCCCCACAAAAAAAAACTTTAAACAGTGGGAACGATCCTGCCCCACCAAGTTCTGGATTATCCAAGAATTGTCAATGATCATGATGATCAACAATTTCCATCAGTATCTTTTATCTTGGGTTACGACATTCAATGGAGAATAGACAAAGATAAAATAATATCATTTCTTACTCATTGTTTATTTTATCTTATTGACCTGTGAAAAAAATACACGGGGGCTCGGGGCGAATTAGCCCCCGAAATGCTAAAAAGAGCCCCCGAAAGTCATAAAAGAGCCCCAAAAAATTTGCATAGAGTTCAATGCAAAACAAATTAAAGAGTGTTATTTTCATGCAAGCAAGCTTGAAAAGTAGCCCCCGAATTTTTTATTTTTTTCCCTGTCTTATTCATTATCTATTTATTAATTTCTTATATTTATACATGGTAGCACATGTTCGCTAATAGTGGTGGTCTTCCACGAGGCCCTGTTTTGTAATATTAGAAATACGATAAGGTCATCCCATTATTTTCATGGCTTTTTATAATCATTAATCAATCAAATTTCTCTACATATTTACCCAAAATGTTATGAAAGCCATATTCATATAAAATTCACGTATATCTTTCAAGATATTCACATTTCGTCGCTAAAGATTTCCCAAACTTTTAATATTAAGTTTACAAATCTTTCAAGACTTAATGTAAAAGCTGAAAGTGAGAAAAGGGGAGGAATAAATCTTTTGTTAGAAGAGAATCTAAGGATGATATTTACTCATCAATCATACACTTATCTGGCATTCAATCTTACGTATACATCATACATATTTTTACTATTATTTCCAATTTTTATTCACCCTACCAAGCAACGGGCCTATACCTTTGCAATGCCCCCGGATATAGTTAATAGATAAGCAATAAAATCGTCTTTTCTTAGCCCTGCATATTTACTTGAATATGTTGTATCAGGTTTTTATATTTTTTGATCATTTTTCTATAAAATAAATAGATGGATATATTTTATGAGTTATCTTGTTTTGATTATCAAAGGATCTTCGATTCATTCAGAGATTAATAATAATAATGATGATGATAATAAGAATAATAATAAGAACACTAATAATAACAATAATAATAATAATAATAATATTAATATGTCTTGTTTACCCAGGGTAGCTTTATTAGTATTGACAATATTCTCCCTGATCCCAAGCCCATATTTCCATAATTTCTTTCCACAATCTGCTTTTCTATTATCTTTATGACTCTCTCCGTCCTTAAACTCGACCCCCTCCCTCTCCCCTCTCTCTCTCTCTCTCTCTCTCTCTCCCTCCCCTCTCTCTCTATCTATCTATATCCTCCTGTCTCTCAATTTCTCGTATCCTTGATCACTTTTTATCTCCTTAATCTCTAAACTTATACTTTTGTTTCCTTTCACCGTCTTCGTCTAACCATCTCTAGAGTATTGGAGATAAGATGAATTTCATACTGAATTATTCAAAAGAAATATAGATATCAGATCATTTTTGACAAGTGACGGATAACTTGGAACTTTAAGCGGGAGAAGGCGTAAGATTTAGAGAAATGTAATGTCTGCCTGGAGTATACAGTAGTCAAGGATGACGTACATGTAAGCTGTTATCATAATGACAACGACCGAAAAAGGTCGGTTAAGACGTATATATTTCATAAATATATGGTCAACGATGATCTTTAGTTTAGATTGCAAAACAAATTTCAAAATTTAAGATTATTTCTGAAAGAACTGTCATCATTAAAAACTTGAAATCATTGTATGTATTCAAAAGTAAATTAAACACGTAGTCACTGATGGCAAAAAACAGTATAATTTAATGAGCAAAATGTATGTCGGCTATACTATAACTTATCATACAAAAGTCGACTTTGTAACTGGATTTCAGTTGTTACATCAACAGATCAAAAGGATACCATCCATTAGTGTATGAGTAAAGAAAAATTAAACATCAAACAAACATCATTGAGAAAAAGCAGCTATCCGTCGCGACATAAACATTTTCCATCGTCTCTTTCCAAATCAATCTTCATTTTTAGTTGAAAGTTGAATAACACCTTTTGTTCACGATACAATTCATTGTAATTATTGACACCATTAGGTCTTTTTGTCTTTCTTTCTTTTCTTTTTCTTACAAAAAATAGTTTCTTATCTACATCATCACCAATTCCGAGACCCTCCCCTTTACCCAGCATGTTGCCATCTTACAATGCCAGGCCCTAGACGCAAATTAGAGCAATAATTGTGCTCCTTCTAGCAGCCAGTATTTTAATGTCCTTTGTAATGCCCCGGTCACACCGCCTAACCGACTTTCACATCGACCGATTCTTGGCCATTCATGGGGATGTCATTTTTTGTTCGGTATGTTGTCAGTCTCGTTGGTGTGACTGGGGTTAACGGGAGGTACCCCTGCGGTGTCTTTTTCCTCCCTGGCAAACAATAATCTCAACAGGTAGCTTCACAGGTGTCCAAATCGCACATTGTTGTTGATTCCGTTTTTTTAAGTTCAGAGCATTTGTATTTTTCGGTCTTTTTCGTTTTTCTATTACATCCCCCCCCCCCTGTCTCTCTGTCTCTCTCTCTCTCTCTCTCTGTCTCGTCTGAATGTGTCTGTTTGTCTCTCGCTCTTTCTCGGCCCTTTACCTTTTCTTTCTTTCTTTTTATTTCTCTCTCTCTCACTCCCTTCGCATTGCACACACTTTTCATAGCCTTATAATGAAAAATGAAAATATATTTTAATTATTTTCGTTGTCTGAAGCACCCAAAGCACCGATGTAACCGGTGCAGATTACTGTGGGGAGTGGGGGATGGGGGGGGGGTGGGAAGCAGGGAAATTTGAATGGAAAAATCAATGATATAAATATGGCGTTAGCCACGACGTGAGTGTTGCTAATAAATCAGCACTTTTCATGTCACAAAGGTTATAAAAATCACCCCAAAACCTCTTTAAAAAGTCGTATTGACAATATCATTTCTCAAGGTCACAAGATTTTAGTTGTAGGTTCTTATTCATTCATCATCTTAGCCATTGATTAAAAAATAGTAATACTTTCACTATTCTTCCAACTAATAAAATGAAAAAGTAACACCTCGCAAAATTACATAAATTGTCTAGAATCGCAGACTACAACACACAGAGGGAGGCAGGAGCCGCTTGCAACACACATTTCAAAAGAGCTCACACTCCATAAAATAAAATCTCCCCCGCCTCTTGTTTTCAGGTGTCCCACTGCGAGCGCTCAACAGCGTGCTGACAGGGTGCCCCAGGAACGTTCCACTAGGTCTGCAGGGGGTGGCAGGTGCTGGGCGATGGACCTGGCACCTCGGTGGAATAAGGGTGTCATGAGCAGCGCCTACAGCGGGTGAATGTCTCTTTTCTTTATATCTCCATTTATATTACGCACACTTCAAGAGAGAAATTCATAACATTTAGCGATAAATGACCTTGAAATATCCAATAGCGTCATAAAAAAGCGCTCAAAGAGTAATAACAAATAACAGAATTTGAATGCAGAGTTCTTTCTCACTTTCTGTTTTAGTGAAAGCGGATATTTTCTAAATTTCTATTGACATGTTCAGCATCGCACTTCTAGTGCTCGTAAAGTAAACAGTAATATTTAATCTCTAATTCGGTGAGAAAACATCTGTCTGTGTCTCACTTGTACGTTCCTTTCATGAAATCGAGACGAAATTTAAGTATGTGTATTTAATGAACTTGGACCTGATGTGTTCCTATTATTCACAGAAGCCCCCCACACACACACACACACACACACGCGCGCGCAAATGAAACACCCTCTTATAGCATATCATTTTGATATAATCGAAGAATCCATAGACAGTGTAATTATTGTCTGATTACTCAATCCTCGGACCTTTTTTTTAAACATGACAGCCAGCAAATTTAAAAACTGAGCGAACCTTCCGGGGTTGAGGCTTTGTTAAAGGGCAAGTCCACTCCAAAAATAACTAACTTTCAATAGAAGCAGAGAAATCAGACAAACCAATCAAAAAAAGTTTGAGCAAAATCGGATAACTAATAAGAAAGTTATGAATTTTTAATGACATGAAAAACTTGGAAAATCACTAGACAAATTGGCAACTCACTCATGAGTCTGTGACGTCATGTCCTCACTATCCACTAATTATTTTCTTTATATTGATAATATAAATTTCCTATTTTCCCCCTAAGAATCTTATTTCTTCACACCAGCATCCAAGTAAGATTGATAGTAATATGTTTTTGTGTGGATGCACTAAATTAAATATAGAGTAATTTTTCCCCAGTTAAATCATGAAAAATGGGAATTTTGATACACTATTTATGTAAAAATCAATAATTATGAATATACAATATTCAGAAAATAGTATCAATTCTTCAAAGTTCATAAAAGATTTTATGAAATGTCATGCACGCAATATGATACAAATCATATAACCTGGGCAAAGGCATGGGGAAATCAAGTTTTGGGGAATAAAAAGGGAAATTAATGGGAATAAACTATATAAAGCAATTGATAAATAGTGAGGACATGACGTCACAAACTGATAACCAAATTGGCAATTTGTGTAGTGATTTCCATTGTTCCATAGTTTTACATACTTTTTCAAAATTCATAACTTTCTTATTAGTTATCCGATTTTGCTCAAACTTTTTTTGATCGGTTTGTCTGATTTTTTTGCTTCTATTGAAAGTAAGTTATTTTTGCAGTGGACTTGTACAAAGTTTTGGTATGGGGTCATGAATTTGGTTCAAATGAACATATTGGATGCATATGCTATTTTACAATATTCAATGATCGTTGTCGCGGTTGAAATTGAGTCTAAAGTGATTAAATTGTTAATAATAAACTCATTATGTTGTATAGCGCCCTCTCAAGACTGATATTACTTTAGCTTTAAAACAAGGTTTCTGTACTACAATCGACCAATTTGCTATTCCCGTTTGGAAATTATATACCAGAACTGCATATTCTGAGATTTTCATGGTTGCAGCTACCATGAAATTGCCTTAGGCGCTATTTGAAATATTTGAAATTTACCGGGAGCACCGGTAAATTTTGATTATTCAATTTGCTCGAAAGCAGAAGTGTTTTAGGGGCTAATTTTTTTAGTGCTTATAATACATCCACAAGGGCATCCAAATATATCAAAAATTTAAAGAATTACTATCCATCCAATTTCAAAATGTCCCAAAACTTTGCATTATCTTTAAGCTAAGTTACATATTTTGGTATAATTCACGCAAAATTAATGCTAAGAGGTCATTGTATTTTCGTCCACATCATTTTACTCTCTTTATGTTTAGCAGACAATTTACCGGACAATACCTATTTTGCATCCCCCATTTCTGGAATATAACTCGTTAAGAAGTATCGGAAGGCCTGAAAGATCTTTGACAACATTAATATGTCATGTGCCAGGAAAATAACCTTTTCTTTCAAACCCTCTCTTCTGAGAAGTCCTGGATCCGCCCCTGATTAATATATGCCTCCTAACAATAAAGAAATCAGTTGTCTTAATCGCCCTGTCTCGAAACCCCAGTCTCCCCCCTCCCCCGTCCCCTCGACAAGACCTGGCTCCGCCTCTGTAATGCCTCCCAACAATCTGCATCATCTGGTGATAACTGATGGTATCGCGATGGGTGTTCGCCGTCATCAATCTATCTCCCACCTGGACGCTCGTTACAAGGGAAGCTCATTAACGGATGAAAGAAATTGATAACGATTATCTGCCTTGATCTGGATTTGGTTGCAATAATGTAGATTATTTTGTTGTCAATGTGCGCACCATTGTCTTCTAATTCAAGTGGGTAGATCCCCACCCCCAGGCCCCCACCCTTCAAGAAAATACAATACTATGATAATGTTTCAGAGTGTTAGAATATGAGGAGAATACATACCGGATATTAACGATTATCTGGCTTATTTCATATCTCATTTGTTTATCAGTTTGTTGTTGCTTGTTGGAATTTCGCAAACTTGTCGTTACACAACCCAAATCAAGGTTTCCCATTCCAGTTTGGGTTTTGCTCCCTCAAAGAGCAGATCAAACGATATTTCAGAATATGGAGTATAAATATCACAACAAATGAAGGTAATCAAATTAACAATTCGGCTCATGCAGAAATGAAACCTTTTCCACTGTCCATTCTGGTTGCCAAAATCATTTCATCCGTCGTTTATTCAATCATAAAGGCTTTCACGTTCTAATTGGTCCCCAATATTTCCCCTGGGTGTTGCGTGTTGATCACAGTCGATCTATAATTCAGTGAAGAAGTATTAATTAGATGACGACACAACTTTTATATGTCTAAAGATATAAAGGTAAATTATAGCTAAAATTAATTAGAACTCATACGTATCATACATTTGATCACAAAATGTGTATCTTGTACACGTATCACGTGAAAACTCCTAAAAACGGTTAAAACCATTTTCAATCATAGCATTAAATAACAGCGAAAACGCCCCCCACCAACCCTCCAACTACCTCTCTTCTGAATATTTATTGCACCATGCAAAGTATTCCAACAATGTTTCCACAGACACAAAGGGACGTGGCATCGTGTTTCAATGTAGAAGGTGTACCTTCACCTCTACCTATCTCACGGAGCTGCCATCCCCCGCCCTCCACAGGGGCGCCCCCATGGGGCTACATACAAAAGGGCACAACCACTCACGCTAATCCTCACCCTTCGTCCCATGGGGGCCGAGGGGTCGTCGCCAAAGCACACAGACAAGAAGACCCATCAAACCTTCTCGATATGTATTGTGCACGAGAGTCACTTGGCCTATATAAATTTTTCCACCACGTTCGTTTTGGGATGAAAAGAAAGGCAGTTGTCGCAGGTCCAGCAAACATTGGTTCGTGTCCCTTGTGACGTGGAGTTGGCGAGGCGAAGCAGCCGGCTCCTACCTCTCAAAACCAGCGGCTCGGTTTCACATCATATTGCCATAATTTGGCGTTTCTATTGTTGCTCAAGTGCGTGTGAAATGCAAGCGCTGATTTAAACAAATACCACGTCGGGCTTTGTGAAGCCTCGTCCTTTTCTATATTTTGTCTGTTTATTAGCGTGTGGTGGATATAGGAATGTGTATTTAAGGTTTCAGCACAATTGTATTCCGGTTGATTTCTTAAATCGTAATAATGTTATTTATAGCATGCAGGCCTATGCCATACTTGGTAATTATTATTGATTTTAGGGGGAAAAGGAAAATAATGGGGGTTTGTCCAAAACGCCCCTGAATATTTTCTTCATTTATATTGCCCTTATCATGCTGCACATAATGCTAAAACAACGGATAATAGAACATAAAATCCGTTAAATTTATCAAATTATCTAAGGAGCAACTCATGAAACTTTCTTCATAATTTTTCACATGATATTATAGTCTATACTATAACCTATAGCTCACTGTAAAGTATAAAGCAGCTGCCACTTCAGTTCTCGCATAAACTTGGACACGAAGAGAAGCTAGGGGGGGGAAGGACAAGAAAATCACTTCAGCATCTATATTTTTCATTCAAAAGCAGGTATTTCATTTTTGTTCTCCCTCATTTAAGAATGGTAGATCCCTGTCCAGGGGTGAGAGTGAAATGGCAGCAGCAGCATCGAGAACGGCTCCACTGGGAGTCCCATTTCTGGGGACCCCATTTCCATCATCCAAAAAACATCTCCACTCTCCCTCTCTTTCCAATATTATTTCCCTACTTCTAATCAGGCCCTCAAGGCGTGCATCAACTCAGGTAGCCGCCACGGGGGCTTTAGGACTCCCATGGGGGGCGTCTGTTGCCAGGTAACCCTCACATCTGCCTGGCACATTCGGCCTCGCACGTAATTTGGTCCGTTACCGCTGGGACTCGTCGGAATGACGTTGGCAACTCCGCGGGAAATCTTCCCCAAGACCCTCGCATAGCAACAGCCCTCCATTATTCAATCCTGCCGACTCCCTGTGGAGATTAGGGCTTCTCTCACACAGTGGAGAAAGCAAGAAGAGAGAAGAGGAGGAGAGAAGAGAGAGACAGAGGGAACTCAGGCGAGCAAGCAAGCAAGCAAAGTCTTGGTGGGAGAAAAAGAAAACTGCAATTTAGATTTGATGTCTTCCCAGGGGATCCCCACGATAGAATTCATCCATTCCTCTTTTGAGTTTCCCATTTCTCCTGATCTCCCACCGATTCCCCTGCCGTGGTTGAGAAAATGTAATTTGCAACAGACTGAGCAAGAGAAGAAAAAATAAAGGACGAGAAAAGAAAATGGATGGAGAGAAAAGGCTGATACCACAGCAGGTCAGGTAGAAGGAAGGTGAGTTGGAGAAGAGAGAAAGGAAGATTGAAACAGCAGGAGTGAGCTATGGGTTGTTTGAAAGCCTTGGCTGTAAGGGAACCCCTAGGGGGCACAGCAAACTAGCTTTTCCTGCCTGTCTTTGGTACCTCTCTGCGGGTTGTCTGTATCCACCATCACTGCATAAAGATAATAGGCCTGGAAAACACATCGACGTGTAGCACACGTTGAGGACTACAAGACCACGTCCACGACAATAACAGAAATGCGTTATATTCATCAATGTAATAACAGAAAATCATCAAAATCTGCAATTTGCCAACGCCCCCATAATACTAAGCATTCTGTGCCAGTATCTGAAACATTACTCGGGTATGCATAACATAAGGTATGCTCATGAGAATATGGAATAAAAAGAACTGTTCCCCGACAGCGCAATGGTGGACCACGAGTTAGGGTACATCATGGATGTACAACCTCTGCAGGCAAGTTATAATCCCAAATGAAATAAACTAAAATTTACAAGTTATATAATATCACAAGGTTATTATTATCAAAACATAAAGAGGTGGGACCTCAAAAATGATAACCCTTGATGGAGAGCACGTAATTTCAACTTTATTCAAGAGCCCAAATATATCAAAAGCTCTTAGGTCTAATCATGAACCTACTACGAAATACGGGTATGAAAATGACCTTTGGCATGAATAGCATTTTGTAGTAATTACACATTTCTGTGAGACCGTGGACATATTTTATACATTCGTTGATGGATTTTGTGTAACATGTCTCTGGTGTAATACCAGGGTGTTCGTCTCCTTTATAGTTCAATACTTTTATTTTCATTTGATCGTCTTCCAAATTTTTCAGATTTCAAAGTGTAAATTAAGTCTTCAAACTCATTGGTCAAGCAAGTTAGTGTTCACAAGTGCCCCAGGTCTCATACACTTAAAAGTACATAATAGTGAACGAAACAGCATTATCAAAACATTAGGCCTATACATCAAGCCTTACGGTGAATTTCTATCAGTTCAGTTTGCAAATTCGCATTACAACAAATCTTTAAAAGTCATATGATTAATCAGTTATTACAAGAAGATAATGTTTTTTCCCCCCAAGGACAAATTTTCTCTGGAAAATGGAAACACAAGAAATCATGTCGCTATCATTTTCTATAAACCAAAAGTAAACGAAGTGATTTGTAAGGGATCATCATAGTGATATCACATTACTAGATGAAAGATGTCAGGAAGTTTCATCAGCTACAATCGATTTCGAACTCACGATTGATTTTCAAAAATCAATCACAAACATTGATGAAGAACCGCCAGCATTTTACATCACAGCGTCATAATGCGTTTGATAAAGTAACATTCCCATTAATTTCCCATCGTTATAATGTTGTTATATTTGTTTGTTGAAAATGTTTTTAAATGACTACATTTCTATCTCCCTTGATTCAAAAATCAAATGATATTATTTTGGAATAAAAAGAAAATAGTTTTAAATCAAATTAGACTTCATTTAATTATTATTTTTTTTTTTGGTTTTGTTTGTTGAGGTTGTTGTTTCTGTAGAAAATGAAAGGTACATTAAAACATAAATGAAGATTAAAGATAAAGGCCAGTTCTGGTCATGCGATTGCATTGTGAAAGAAACGTTGTGGAATCGATCAGAAAAGGTTGATCATCTAGCATATAAGTATTGGTGTGTACTGCAAGGTTCTGGAATCATCAAAATGATAAGAAATTTGGCCCAGTCTTGGTAAGGTTACAAGCACTGTACACAGAAAGATGTATATGGGACTACGCGACCACGTGCGCGATATCTATTTGGTCCCAATAGATATAATAATTTACCAAATATATCAATTAGTAGACGGTTTCCCGACTTTCCCGGCAAAATTTGTATCATCACGTATTAGTCAAAACATATTCTTTCACATGATTGGTAATGAGAGCTTCCATTTCATTTTTTTGAGAGAGGGGCGTTTCTAAAACTGGTATTTACCTTTAAAAAGGGTTGAAAAACTTGTAACAGATTCCAAGAGTTCTCCCCCAAAACGCTTCAAAAATTCAAAGTGTATGGTAGGTGCCCCCATCCAGGTAGGAATACTCTGCATTTGTATAATAACATAATCAAGAAGTTATCACAGAGATAAGCCTTGGTATAATGACTTAAAAGCATGTCAATTCATGAAATACGTACTATGATGGGTTTCAGATTAATATCAGGAATAATTGTGGTAATTCATTCTGTATATTATGAATGTATATGAATGATAAATATTAAAGATTTGGTTCAGTGATAGACCAGGATAGTGGATACTTCATTATTTTTGGTCTTCTCGTCATACAGTTTCTTGCCTGAGCCCCAGGACTATTTAATTCACCTATATGAAAGACAATACCATGAATGGAATCTACCTTGCATGCACCAAGTGTTGCTATGTCGGGTAAGCCTCTAGAATTTCAGGTCGTCTACAGTAACTTTGTTCCAACTTCCAAAAAATATTCATCTAAGAATTACATTAACCTGTCAAGAATTACTAATGATATAAGATCTCTTGAGGCGCGATGGCTCAGTGGTATAGAGCAGTGGTCTCGTAACCGGGAGGTCATTGGCTCGAAACCAATTCGATGCGCTATATTATAGTGCCATTTGGTAAGGCGTTAATCCTCATAATCATGTCCTTCGGAGAGGACTTACAGCCGTCGCTCCCAGAAGTCAGGTAAAACGAACAAACCAATCAACTTGATTCACGAACTGGTTTTACTTTCGCTTGAATGAATGGCTGATTGACTATATACTAGTATTTTGTTTAACGATTTTATGTCCCTCTTGCAGCAAACATCAAATTTTGTAGAACTTTGCAGGAATTATGAATATGTCATGTATGTCCTATCTGTAAAATGTAAACATTAGCAGTGTCCTAGTATTCAAATTATGCAAGGAAACCCGTTTACCTTCTAGACTTCACTGTCAGACACTATTTAGTGATTGACTGACATCTTTTTTCTTTGGTAATAACATACATAAAATGAGCTGTAACAGGTACATGAGCATTTGTCTACATCAGTAACCCACTACTAGTCTTGTAATGGCCAAAATTAAACTGATTGAATCTTTGCGCAGCACAAAACGTACGACAATTCGGTAAAAGGGTCTGAAAATCAGACTATTTACTTAGGTGATTGCAATTACTTAAGTCGATTCGACAACTAATGGTCGCTATTTTCCCACTTATAGCCATTTTCAAGCCCTTTCGTTTAGGGGGAAGTTCTAAATTTATTTAGTATTGTCTTTCAAATGCCGTTGGAATTTAACCTTTTCTTTTTTTGGCCTGCAAATGGGACATAGTTCCTTTAAATGACTGATGGACTGACAGTCACTCACTAACCATGACTAACTCAATCCCAATCGCCCTTTTTAGTGATTGGTAGTTTACACTGAAGAATTGTTTGATTATTAAAATGGGTGATTGACTATTGATTGAATAACTGATAAACTGATGAATTCAATAATAATATTGATAACCCAAGCTCTTTCAAGGCAGCGTACGCTGATTGATTTAATTGATCGAATAAGTGATTGCCTATTGGTTGAATGACTGATTGATAACCTACACTTGTGAGTGCTTGGTAGAGTACGTTGATTGGTTTATTGATCGAATGGGTAACTGACTATTGCCTGAAAGACAATGATTGTATACTTATTCTCTGAACTACTGATCGTATAAGTTGATTTTATTATATTATTGATTATGCCTAATTAAGTACTCAGTCATTGGGGTCCTGGACAACACACCGGCGAGGCGGCAACTCTCTCGATCATCTGAAAGACTGAAACTGATATTTTGCTATTTTCATAAGTGCATAAGTTAGGACTGACTGATCGACTAATAATTTATCAATTGTTTTCTCAGTTGCGAGAAGGAAGGAATTGCTAACGAGTGATTGGTTTTTCAATTGCCTACTTGCTTTGGCTGACTGACTGACTGATTGGAATGATTAAAAAGGATAAAACGGAGAGCGGATCAAGTCATCAATACAATAGTCGATCAGTCAGTCCTAACTTATGCACTTATGAAAATAGCAAAATATCAGTTTCAGATGATCGAGAGAGTTGCCGCCTCGCCGGTGTGTTGTCCAGGACCCCAATGACTGAGTACTTAATTAGGCATAAACAATAATATAATAAAATCAACTTATACGATCAGTAATAGGCCATTTTCGTAATGTCATCAAATTTAATGCACAAATCTTTGTTAAGTGTCTCATTAAAATAACTGTATTCCAATAGTCAGAATACAAATTGCATACATTAGTTGTTGCAAGGTAGGACAAACAGTATGGCTTGTCCTACCTAACAACACTTTATATATGCAATTTGCATTCCGACTACTGAAATACATTTATTCGTACACTGCAAAAACCAGAGTGTTAAATTTAACACCAAGGGTGTTAAATTTAACACTTTCTTGGTATCTATATCGTGCAACTCCTCTGGTGTTACTTAACACCATTTTCTGGAATTAGATAATTTCAATTCCACTTTTGGTGTTAATATTTGACAACTCCTACTGGTGTAGATTAACACCAATATCTGGAATCATAACAAATTCAATTCCACTTTTGGTGTTTATATTCTTGTTGATCCATTAGAGATTTTTCTATGTATGTCTAATGGTCCCACATTCCATATTCCCTATTATCGACCATTATCGACCAGGGTAGAGGAACCAGTGGTAAACTGATAATTCATAATCGATGTTGGCAACTGTCCACCAATAGGTATATTCTAATCTCCATTGCATTAACTCCATCACATAGATCATTTGAAGTAAATTCAAGATTAACATGTATGTGGTACAGGCTGGTACACATATATATATAATAAACATGCATGTTGTTTCTTGGTTAGTAATCATATAATCAATATATCTATTGCTAAAACGTTAATATAATTGTAACAAGATCGGACATATAATCTATTGGTCAATAATTGCCAAAGGAAAATACAAATCACAAAATTGATGTGCATTGTCATAATTTGCTTAACAAATCATGATAAATGTATTTTCTGTGAACACGTGTAAAGTAATCATTAAGCGCGCGTACACTTTGTGAAAACTTATTCGACCAATCAACCGCCTTAAACGAAATCACGTGATGATACTTTCAACACCAAGCATAAAACAACACCATGTTACTTAACACCCAGTAATTATTAATGCATGCTTAAATCTGACCGGTGTTAAAAATAACACCAATGGTGTCAAAAAAATTCAATACCATACTGGTGTTAGAAATTTAACACCCTGGTTTTTGCAGTGTAACAGGTGACTGAAATAATTTGTAATGAGGCACTCAACAAAGATTTGTTGATTAAATTTGATTACATTACGAAAATGGTCCATTTCCTCCTTGCTTTGATTGAAAGGAGAGCGGATCAATACATGATCAATTCACTAGGAATGGCAGAATACAAGGAATCTTCAAATCGGGTATTAACGAATAGAAGAACGTGTGAATGGGTTGTCGTATAAGCCTTGGGTAATTCCGAAGTTACACGAACGGATTTTCAACCCCCCCCCCTTTTTTTTTTCGTTTACATTAACTTTTGTAACAGTATTGCAAACAAAAACTCTTGCAAATAAAACGTTTCTCAGTTGGAGAAGCAGTAGATTAAATAAGAAATGTTGCATGGATGGTATTCTCTAGTAGTAAGAGATATGACGCAAATAATTCCTTAAAATTTGAATTTGGCATGGTTCTATGCTCGTTGTGACATTATGCTTGCTTTTCTCTCAACAACTTCTTTTCACAAGTGTTTAGGCTTACTATATAATACTTTCATATACGCTTTGGAAATAAATAGAAAACTATTCTGTTTAAAAAATGCCACGACATAACCTTTTCCCAAAAGCCGCATCATCGAATATACATCAAATTCCAAAATAGGCCTATTTCTTTTTTCAGCTAAAGTAATATCTACGTCAATATCATGAGGTGTTTTTTTCGAAGATCTCTTCCGACCGACCTGACTTCATCCATAGTAATCCTCCCAAAGTGGTAGAAATTATCTCCAAATATAAGATGACAAAATTTAACCTTTTAATGGTAGTATAAGCGAGAATTACATATTTCAAACAGATTGCATATTCAAGAAATAAATGAAATATATTATTTCTTTGAATTAAAGTCAGACATCTACACAATCACATCACAAGTGCGTTTGGTTCAACATTATTTTGCAACAACTAAAAGAAAGTACGTTATGTTCCAGACTGCATGCAGGTATATTTTTCGTGTTATATTGTCAATATACTGCTTTGTGTTCTCTGGTTTTACCTATACACGTTTTTGCACAGCTGAAAGCACAAACACAAAGCCTAATATTTTGGGTTTATAATTTATTACAGCTTATAATATCTCTCAAGCGCTTTACATGTATATTATTATAGGTTATTCTAATAAATACAATTATGATCATGTCCCATATGCTTTCGTTCTTCCTTACTTTTCTTTCTGTTTCTTTCTGTCTTTCTCCTCTCTTGTGTCCTCTCTTACAATAATTATCATGTATATATTTAATATTGATTCTGTAATGCCTTTCACTTTACCAACTGCTTCATCAATGCCCACTTGGAAGGTGTCGAAAAATTATGTTTACTCATAACTCCAATTTTATGGGCCTTTGCCATATCCCTAACCCTTTTTTTTCTTGATAATGCGATAGAATCTAAAATTGTACTCGCCTGTCAAAGGGTGGTCGGTATTCCGCAATTTGTTTTACAGGGGAAAACTAGAGCAAGTGTCGCATTTCATAATCCTACCTACCTGTATATAGCTTTACTGTCCTCCATAGTCAACTAACCAGCTTTGACCAGAGCGTCTCTGGGAATTTGAGCACTCGCCACAGATCATGGATTTGTACAGAATAAAAACAGCAGATTTACCATACCATACCTGGAAAGCTGTGATCAGAGACCTGTTCTTGCTGAGTTGTAGTACGACTACTATATCAC
Source organism: Mesocentrotus franciscanus (assembly GCA_037976565.1). Lineage (NCBI taxonomy): Eukaryota > Metazoa > Echinodermata > Echinoidea > Camarodonta > Strongylocentrotidae > Mesocentrotus > Mesocentrotus franciscanus. The sequence goes on from CP137676.1 coordinate 11,404,547, forward strand.
CCTAATCATGCGCTTACATCATCAAACGTGTCCACAACAGACCGAAACGTTTAGAATGACTGGATACTTATTATTTAATTCATCCGATATGGATTATAGGCCCGTGTGTTAATGGCATGTAAACTATGTACCAAATGCAGGATTGTGAAATTAATCGTTACTTCTCTTTGTCATTGTACAACTTAGTCCTAGTTTGGTCGAGCTTAGTTATGCCGACAAATCCAAAACAAAAATGTGTAGACCGGCATGGGGGAGCGGCCTATTCAAAATATATCTAATATTAGAGATTCACATATAAAATATTATATACTCAAATTGGTTTAGCCCATGGATTTACAGTAAGTTGATGAATATATGGCTAATGGATTCAAACTACGAAATATCATTGTATATTAAACATGACTTACTTTTAAGTGCCCTGGGTTTGGACTGCTTCCGTCGAGACGACATGCTGGTTGACGCGAGTTTTATTACTCTCTTCTTTCTCATTACTTAGAGCAATCTGTCTCTGATGGTGGTTGGAAAGAAAACTCAAACAAAAGTCCTGGATCGGAAAGGTTTAATACTGCCAGTCCCTTTCTCTCTTGTGTGTTTTAGATGAGCCTCTTTTCGAAGAGAGATGATAATTTATGGTGTTATGAAGATGCGGAAGATCGATAGTTAATTATCGTTAAGTAGCGTTTGTCGTCTGTTTCAGAATGCGTGCCGAACATGAGTTGTAACGTAAGCAGAAGTGTATCATTAATTGATCTCAGTGCGCAATATCTATGTGACCTCAGTGGTCCCGACCTTTAGTATAACAAGAAGAGCTAAGTTACTGCACACAAATGTAGCTTCAACTCCCGAACGGGAAGTTCGCAGTGAAAATCGGGCGTGACCGTCGCTGCATATGGATGCACCCAACCTGTGCACTGCGTGGACCTCACCGAGGAATAGCGGGAACTCAGTCGACACTCTGCCCGGCGGTTGGGCGTTGATCGCAACTCACGGTGTGCCAGGATATGAAGTGGCTCTGCTGGAGAGCTTAGTCGCAGCTGTCCTTCTTCCCGCCTGGCATGACGGAAATAGTGAGACGCTGTAGGGTTCCGCTCTGTGGGAGACTTGGCCATAATGCTTTGGAGTCCCTTGGTAATTTCGACGAGAACAATCTTTCTCCCTTATTCTCTTTTTCCTCTTTCTCTCCTGTGAATCGAATCTTTTTTTACGCTCTCAAATGGTATCCTGCTGTGATAACCACGCATGCTCCTTGGACGACTCCATTAAATCAAGGGAGGGTTGTTAAATTTACATTGGCAATAAACGATATTAATATTGAACAAAAGTTAGCCATGTTATGATATATTTTATACACAAAATACTTAATAACATTCTTTTTATGGTAACGAAAGCTTCATTAATAACAGTCTTGCAAAAATGTAAATTAATTTAATTGTGTTGACCCTCTAAACAAAGTAGTATCATCCGGTACTTTCCCCTTGGGATCGCGGGATTCTTACCCCGACATAAAAGGATTTGGTCCCCCTCAACTCTACGCCTCCCTCGGGAGAGGTAATGATCCTACAGTAAAAATGACGGGTCCCTGGACGGCCTTGCGGGATGGACAAGCATGCTGAAAACAACCTCTATTTGATTGCCCGTTCAATCATCACAACGGGTAGTGAATACAAAATACAGGCCTCTTTCTCTATCGTAAGGGTTTTCAGACGGTAATCGCAAAATCACACGTAACACGCCAGTGAAAGATACAAATACAGGCTCAACAAACTGTGAAAGGTTTTTCCCTTTATTTTATAAGTGGATTAAGATACCATGCGAATAATTTTAGATTGATACGTAATTACAAATTGTATGTATTACGTTCAAAGGTTCGATTTAATGTTAATTTGATGTGATTCTAAATAATGCTCATCAATACAAAAAAAGGGCGAAAATGAATGGAAAAAAGAGAAAGAACAGGCATTTTCTACAGGTAGAAGAAAAATCACATTCAATTAAAATCAAACGAATAAAGGTTGATGGGCTTTGTTGTGACAGCTTTTGGTGAGATATGATCTGGACTTTTGTCAGGGATTTGGGAGCTAACTGCATGCATGTGAGGGGATTTTAGAAGAAGAAAAAAAAATCGCTTTCAAAATACCCCTCAATGATAAAGATTATTGAATTGTGACAACAAGTCCATGGGTGGACATAATGAATGTATTGGCTGATGTATGTGAATGAAGTTTCACTCTGGACAGAAACCATATTAATTGGTAAGTTGTAACAATGAATTGGGGTATGAATTGACTGATTTGTATAAACAGAAAACAAATAAAATGTACGGATTATGAACCATTACTTTAATAACTAAGTTACTAATAAATAAAATACCGTTAATGCATCCACTAACTTATCTTTTTTCCCCTTTTCAATAACTCTTTTAATCCTTTAGCTATACAACGTGTTCAGTTCTCCCCTTCCCCATTTATTTTCGTTAATACATTAAATTTGTCGTTATTCCCATCATTCTTGTTTCTAGAGCCATTCGTTGGCATTTGTAGTATAGTATCTATGTCATTGATAATTAGTAAAATTTGGTATAATTATTTTCGCCTTTTTGTTTTTGTTTTTTGCATTATTCTGCATAATGATAAAAGGGCCATTCAGTTTATTTCGGGCAAGGATCGCAGACAGTTTGCATTTAATTGTCTAACTTGAAATTAGAAAAGCGTGCCGGGAACTATAAGATTATTCGTTTTTTTTTTATTTGTTTTTGTTTGGTTTTAATGTAATTTAAGAGTTGAAAAATTTCCACATTTGAATGGAAAAAGAGAAAATGAGATACACAGGAGAATGAGGGAGAAAGAAAGAACAAGAGAGAGGGAGAGAGAGAGAGGGGGGGGGGAGGAGGTAAGGGAAATATCAGTTGAGAGCCCTATGGCTACTAGAGTGGATTGGCGCCATCTCGAGGTAAACGATAGCAAGCGTACTATGTTTTTATCTTTTTCTTTTTTGTCTTCTGTTTTTTGCCGTCTATCTATGTCCAGTCTTTTCCTTCTCTCCCTTCCGATATTTGTGTCGCCTGTCCATAACCAGTGTCTACAATGCACTTCTTATCACCCTTTTATCATTTCCTACCTACAACAATAATACATATCTGTTGCCTATGCTACTCGCCCTAATTTGAATTTTTGTTCAGCCCTGACAGTCCACACATAATTTTTTTTTTTTTTTTTTACTCACAGCGTGGATCTACTCAACCGAATGCTCAGAGGGAAATCTAATTAGGGAAGTTCTTTATAGCATTATTGGTTTGGAGCACAAAATGCTACTGCCAATGGTATTCAATTTCTTACCAACTTATAACACAGCATTCACTGACACATGAAATCATTATCACTCAAATTTATATACGTGGTAACCTATTGAAAGGAACTTAAAGCCCCGCTGCACTACTTGTAGCTACTTGCTCCCTCTATATAGAAGACAATGCCTAAGCGGTGCCCGTTGGTCCCCATGATACTCCGGCTGTCAGTGACCAGTAGGGTGGTCTAATCCCTCCTGGCCAAATTAGTGCAGAGGGGCTTTAAGGTGTCAATTCATCTTGGCGTAAATTTTTTTTTTTTTTTTTTTACCTCTATGCAGTTACTTCATTTCTATGTTTTAATTAATTTTATTTGAAATGCATTTTAATGTTTATGGTCATGATTACAAAACGGTTAGGGAATTTGAATGATTCTGATGTGCGCTATACTATAGCTAAAATACGCAATTAGTAAGGTATCCTTTGACCAAAACCCAAATTGAATGGCGAATGCCGGGGGCGAATGTGCAATCTGAATATGTTTCTTCGATCATAAAGCTTATCAAATGGCTGCCAAAATAACAAAATGTGTCGGGTAAGTATTATATGTTGGATATATAGTCGACGTCGGAGATTCGACCGAGTTGACCGAGTAGGTCACTTTCTCCCATGCTTTGAAGCTAAGTTGACCGAGGAGTACATTTCAATGTCGCCCTCTACAGTGCGACTCTTCGATGCCGCGATACGCATTTCTTGCTCTTTGAGTTCTTTTTATTTCATTCTCGGCATAATGTTGCGGTTACTAAACCCAATTGTCTTTCCTATGATTTTTATGTGAGGAATCATTTGGAATTATGCATATTTATGTGTATACATGTACTGTGTACTTATCATTTATTTAGATTTCATATTCGTTCTGTTTATATTTGGTTGTCATTAGGCAAACATAGGAAATGTATGTGCCGAACAAACAAGAGGCTCAAAGATGAAACTAGAGAGAAACCGAGACGACAGATTGTAAAACAATATATCTTAATCGCTTTTATCACCTTTCGCTGGGTAAAGAAAAAAAAAGGAATGATGTATATATGTGCCTCTCATGTATATATATACATATATAAATAATAATTAAAGCAATTGAAATAAAAATCCTTGAGACGTCTCTTCTCTTGAGTTCTTGAGTTCTTGAGTTCTCGAGAGTTCTCTTGAGAAGAGACTCTCGAGGATTTTTATTTCAATTGTTTTAGTTTTAATTATTATTTTTTATTTTGCCGTGACGTAGGATGATCAGCATTAAATTATTTGTTATATATATGTATATATATATAAGAGTCAAATTTATATCAATGTTGTTGTAAACATTATTTGGAATGTAAGATGAGATACTTGCAGTAAACAAGCTTTGGAGTAGAAAATTACCATATTACAAACAAGTCATTCCCTTGACTATAGTGGGATTAATTATTCTCCCTAAAAATCATAATAATAACCCCTTTTAATTCAATCTGGCTGAATACAACCTATCAGCATAACCTGCCTTTTTTATTTGTTGGTCACTACAGATCTTAGACTAATCCCTCCTAAGAATTAATTAAAATAGATAATAAGGGAGACTCCTCATGTTGACGCTACTAGAAGTTCAGTGACTTGCCCTCAAATTATAAATAGTAGGGAAACAATGTACTATGGATTCTATTAGTCTTTGGACTTTTCTGTGGTATTCCAAGCCACTTTTGCATCACCGATATAATTAGCTCGGATTGTTTATTTTATCTTCAATCAATATTCTCTTATCTGTGTTTACCGAGTTCTTATATAAATCTCTATCTACCACTGATATATTGGACAGTCATATTCTTTTAAATAATTTTCTTTTTAATACATAATTCATTGTGACTGGACTTATTATTATCTGTGTCAGTTAACACTCGCTATATCCACGCTACGATATCTATTCAAAGACATAGTTTAAAGATACTAAGTCCCTTTTACAGCCAACATCAAATTCTGTAGAACTTTGCAGTAATTATGAATATGTTATGTATGTCCTATCTGTGAAAATTAAACTTGAGCAGTGTCCTAATTTTCAAATTATGCAAGGAAACCCGTTTACTTGCTAGACTTCACTGTCAGACACTATTGAGTGACTGACTGGCTTTTTTCATCTTTGGTAATAACATACATAAAATGAGCTGTAAAGGGTACATGAGCATTTTGTTTACATCAATAACCCACTTCTTGGAATGGCCAAAATTAAACTGATTGAATCTTTGCGCAGCATAAAACGTACGACCATTCGGTACATTGGTCTGATAAATCAGGCTATTACTTACTGGCTCTATAGCTCCTAAGTCGATTCGACAACTAATAGTCGTTATTTTCCCACTTAAAGATATTTTCAAGCCCCCTTTTTTTTAGGGAAGTTCTAAATTAGTATTGTCTTTCAAATGCCGTTGGAATTTAACCTTTTCGTTTTTTGGGCCTTCAAATGGGACATAGTACCTTTAAGAGTGTTACATAATATATATATATATATATATATATATATATATATATATATATATATATATATATAATTGGAGGAGCCCCAAAAGCCCCTCACCCCACCCCCCATCCCGAACTACTATAGATCCTCACTCTCAATATATCTATAATATAAAAAAACGTGGTATGATATTGGAATAACTATTAATTATGCACGGATTTCGATACTGCTATCTACCCCATCTGCTATCGATTGTGCTTTTCCCACCAAAATTATAATCAGGTGCGAAAATCCTTCCTGGTATGCGAAATGGAAGGTTTTTACTACGAATAATTTGCTTTTATTTAAACAGTAATAGAGTTCTGAAATTGGATTTGAGATGGGATCGATACATTAGTGTTGAAGCGTTGCAGCTGCGGCCTGAATTGACCAAGCTGCGGCGCCCAGGCACTGCATTCATTACCATTTATAGAATTAATTATGCGTGACGTTGTCAGAATAGGGTGTCACGATTGGTCGAATCATCAGCGATCTCCCGCCACGGGTCGGTCATGCGCAGGAGACAGCAAAATCTGCCAAATCGTTTGAGGCGAACAATACACGCCCTTCTCTTAGCTGCGCTCCTCGCTCAACTACATTACCATTCACTTTGAAGGTAGTTGCTATTCAAAGTACCAGGTAGGCTAGCTTCACGCATCACTTTTTCTTTTCGAGATAACTAACGGAAAAAAATCAACATCCAAAATGGGCGAATGGAGCAATGGAATCTGTGGCTGCTTCAGCAACATTGGCATGTGTATCTTCACCTATGTGCTACCATGCTACACCCAAGGAAAGCTAGCAGAATCTCTGGGAGATGACTGCCTGCTCTGTGGTATTTCTCTGTTGGTACCCCTCGTCAACATCTATGCCCGTGTCACCACCCGCGGGAAAGTTCGTGAAAATAAGGGCATAGAAGGGGGCATTGTGGGCGATCTGCTCTGTGTTTGCTGCTGCCCAATCTGTGCCCTAATGCAAGAATCCTTGGAGATGTCCGTGTCTACCCCTCTAGGTGCTGGAGAATCTATTGCCCGTTCATAAACAACGTAAAATCTCCTTCAAAAATCAACGAAATTACGGTACATTTTTATCATTTGCAATGGGAGTTCTGGCACTGTAGCTTCGCCAACGCAACAGCGCGGGTCAAAAGACCACGCCCTTCTTAAGTACATGCGCAACGTTAAGCTATGTTGAGATACGTTTTAACTAGGGAAGTTCGACGGCTCGAAAGGAATGCTGATTCAAATACCACATCTCTGGATTTAATATATAATTACTTTTAACTGTATTTGAACTGAGAGGGTTGCTTACGACTCCGAATCTGCAATGATCTGTATCCAACAACAGAAGCCAGAGAGGAGCAGCTGCCGTTATGTTCGCATCATGCAGTGATGCACTCATCGATGCATGGACTGAGAGGACAAGATATCGCAATTAGTTGACGGGAATCCTTACTTCTCAGGTATCAATCGCACCGCACGGCTAGTCAACTGATAATGACATTCGGCTCACACGCTTGCCCGATAATTCATCCTCCTGTAGCCCGATGCAGCTTGCAGAATTTACACCACTATACAGCCATGCCTTTCAATTGAATTGCCTACGGATCAAAAAGGTCATACCCACGCGGAGCGGCTGCAAATACGCAGTGTTCAACGAAAGAAAAACAAAAACGGCCCTATAAATATTGATTTCTCTCCTGCGGGAGTATTAGGGGCTTTCACCAAAAAAAGGTTACACCCGCGATAGTCTTTTGGTGGAAGAGCAAAATCTTGTGGTTTTCATCCAGTAGCCTCATGACCGTCACCCGGTGACCCTAGCACCCCACCCCCACGCCAACGCTCTCCTCATTCATAAGTGACTGTACCTCGAGGTCATCATCTCGACGGGATAGCATCATGATGGAATTTGGGATGAGCTTGATCCAGGAGGTCATTGACGCGGAACCCCCTTTGGAACTTTTATTTTTCCATTTCGTTTCGGAAGTTCAAGATATAAATATCCTGACTGGTATTCCGTTCGATACTTAAGTCAAGAATTTTACTTCAGTGGTCGAGTAAAACATGGCTCCTGAAGTTCAACATGTACTCAAAGTATTGAATTGAATACCGGCCCAGGTCATTGCTGTTAACATTATTTCTCATTCTGTCTGTACGATTCTATGATAACTATTACATTTTATTTTGAAATATACTGTAGATGAGTACAGCATTATTTTTAACCATGTTGAAGGATGCTACTGATTCCAATGAACTTCCTTTTGTGATTTAACGCCTTTGCTTCCAATATAAGACCTGCATGATAACCATGAATACCACTTCGTTGGTTATTGAATACTTGTAGTGTACTGTGATATATCCTGTACTATATATAAAAATGCTTATATCCTTATTGTAATGGTTTTGATAAAATAGTTTGTATTGCTTTTGAGCCAATGACTGTGGATATACCCTGCTGTGCTGTGGGGGAGAGTAAAATATAATTATATTCCAAGAAACTCGCAGCATACCTGCCAAAAGCAATTCTATCGGTTTTATGATAACTGATTATTTTTATTTTATTCCATACTCACCATTAGCTGCCCTTTCATGGGGTAAAAAGTCTTTACCATGAGCAGCTCGTTTTTAAATTTTTTTATCTCTAATTCTCTATTGTATGATCTCAATTAATTTATGCATATTAATGTGCCTTTGAGTAGCTTCCTCTCTAACGAGAACACAGGTACTATGAACCAATCAGCCTTTGAAACATCAACGTTGACAATCAGGTGAAAATAATGCCAGTGCATTTAAAAAACAAAAACATTTAATTCTCTTATACATTCTATAATGATTTTTTTTAATCATTTTGATTGTATCAAATTTCATTGTATATTCCAAACTTAATTAAACATATGGCCCGTACGTCTACTATTCTGTAGTCTACGCCCGTCATCACATAATCTGATAATCATCGTAGAAATAAAGCGTTATGCTTTTGTGGAATGATAAATCACAATATTTGAATTCCAGTCTTTCATCAGAAATTTTCATTTTTCACTGAAAATATGTTTTGATGTACATGTACCTTGGAACCACACTGTAGTCACTCACTAGATAGGTTTCAGAAAGTGACTGATCTGAATGTTATGCTTCATCTTTTTTCTAAGTACTATTGAATCACGAGCATGTGAGAAATCTATCGTGGGAAAGGTTTTATTTTTTTTTTTGTTCAGATACTGAAAATAGGGTTCTAAAACCTTGATAGTTTTGTTTGTTTTGTCACGTGATCGTATTTTTTTTAAAAGTATCTTCAAAATTGGATTTTGACAATTGTATTCTGATTACAAGTGTATGCCATATGCTGTATCTTGATGAAATGGGTAAAATGTGACTTTTAGGTGGACCAACTGAATATAACTTTCCTCAGCAGGGTTCAAAATATGTCTGAAAAGAAAAGAGAATTCCCGGGAAGGCTGAAGCTGTTTTTATTTGATTTGGTGGTAGACTGCGGAAAAATCCAGATATATTGAATTGACTATCACAATGGATTTATTTGGGCATATGATTTGCACAAAAACGTCAACGCAGGCGAGAGATCGCACATCAGTCTCTAGCATTTTGCGTGTTTCGTTCGATGCATGATTGTATGCAGAAGTGTTTCGGGCGATTATGTTTGCACAATAGACCGGGTTTACTATCATATTCAAATTTATGGATGTTTTTTTTCTTGGTGACCTAGTGACGAGTTATTCAATTAACCTGTTATTAATGAATGAAATACAATACTTGGAATCCAGCCCGCGTATACATTACATGTTGCTATGTCGAGCAAGCAGGCCTCGGACAAGCTTTAATATTGTCAAGAACAACCGTAACTTTGTTAAAAAGTATGCGTAAAATTTGAATATGATATTAAACCGGTCTATTGGAGAGGGGCCGTGACCTATTATTCAAAATGGTCCTCAAAGTGCCATAAATCATTTCCATTTTCCTGTAACTACATATCAGGAAACGATTAACAATCTATATATTTACACTTTTGATGGGAGTGTACATTTTTTGTAATTTTCTTTTGAATTGTATATTGATGCCTTTTCCGTCGATATTATCACGGATTAGATAGGTTATTTCGTATTGGCAAAATAGGCTGTTAAAATGTACTTTACTTGCCAGTTTGATGAGTGAACGAACAAGAAAGTATAAAATTGATGACGTATAGTTAGATGATGAGATGAAAATTAGTCTTGTACTTGTAGTAGAATAGAAATAGAGATCATATATCAGTGATGTTCTTGTGAAATTGTAGACATATTGTACTGAGTCTTACTGACATTTTAACTTTTGATCGTGGATAATCTTTCAGTGGAAACCGGAAAAAAATCGAAAGGGTCGAGAATCAGATGTTATTTTGTACTAATCAAATTGTATTTCACAATTCAATAAAGGGGTAAAAACGTACATATGCTGTGATGAACTTTTTGTATATATATGCTGTGAACTTTTTGTAGAGGCAGGGATGTGATAACTATAGTGGCGTATCCATTTCCAGACGTAAACAGGTTGTAACCCCGCCCCCCCCCCCCGAAAGGAGGGCGGATACTACATGGGTTGTCCACGTGCCATATAGATATTGTACGGGGCGGACCACCCCCTCCCCCAAGTTCAGGAGGAAGGAAGAGACATGGGCTCCCCATAACTATACCATAGAACCTGTGTGCAACTTTTGCTAATATTTTGTTGTTGGATGGACCCTCCAGTCAGAAGGGCACCGGTGAACAGGTTTTATCAAGAATATGTTGGGAGGAGGGGCGAGGGGACACACCGGGTCAACTTTATGCTAGAATGGATACGCCACCGATGTAAGTACACTGTATATGTATGAAGAAAACAATGTGAGTGATGATTTATTAATGTGATTGTGATGCAACCCCCCTTCCAAAAAAGGGGTTTAGTAACTTTTAAGCACTCCATTCAATACGATAAAATAAGAATAAATTTCAAACAGGAAATGAAACTGAAATATAAAACGATAGGATAAGACGACTTTCGAGTTTGACAATTAGCACACCACAAATAAAGTGGATTAACTCGACTGGAAGTTTAAACTGGCCCGATGTTAGCCTGCTGGTAAGAACATCAGCCTTTTCAGTTTCATCATAAATAAAGAGTTTGTTGGAAGAAACCGATAGACAAGCATTGTGATGCCCTTTAAGTTATAGAATAGTGATGTGGAGAAAAGATAGATATATTGGTGAATGGATTGAATGTTTAATTTGTCTCTGTGTTAAAATAGCGGTGAACAAGTGCAATAATACAGGCCTAAACAATTGTTTCATTTTTGTTTGGGATGTGTGAAGTGTATTATACCAGGGAGGTGTGTCTCATCTCCCTTAATATACTGAAGTGTTTCCGTGTTGTGAGGTTTGTTTGAACGGAGACAAGGCACTCTCCGGTTTGATTATGAGATGTGTACAAACGCGTCTCAATCATCGTAAACAAACAGCATTACATATTATCTGGATGGAGTTGATGGTGCATGGATTGATTCAAGTATGTCTTTTCCGCCATAGGTACAATTTCATATTTTCAAGAGGAAATGAAAGGAATAAGAATATACGTATATTCGGGGGAAATTTGTAAATTTTGAAACATTCTAAATGTTAGTTTACTTTTAAAGGGCAATCCAACCCTTGTAATAGGTTCATTTTCATGAAAGCAGAAAAAAAAAAGTTTGAACAAAATCGGACCAATAATAAGAAGGTTATGAATGTTTGAAATATGAGATCATTAAAGTCGGTAGGAATCTCAAATTACAGTTTGGTCAGTGGATTGTGACGTAGTCGCGGACAACTCTCTCGGTAGTCAGAACACGCCCGTAATACTGGACACAGCATTGGATAGCATGATTTGAAAGGTGGATTGCCGTTTGGTCTATAACCAGTTCGTCTACTACCCAATTAGTCTCAATCATTTTCGTCTACTTATCATTTGGTCTAATGACCATTTAGGCTAATTTTCATTAGTCTAATTTTCATTTGGTTACACCAATAAGTCTACTACCCATACTCTATTCTCTATCACTCATTTGGTCTAATTGCCAGTCGGTCTAATGCCCATTTTGTCTACTATCCATATTGGTCTAATAATCATTTAATCGTAACTAAAAATAATCATCAATGATTATTTGACCTTATGGATGGTAGGCGAAATGGGTATTATACAAATTGGGAATAAGACCGACTGGCAATTAGACCAAAATGAGTGATAGACCATATGGGAAAGACCGATTGGATAGTAGACGAACTAGTTGTCGACCAAACGGCTATAAACCATTTGAAACACACTTCTGGTCCAAAAAAGGTGAACAAATTCATCTGGATAAAAAGGAAAAATCCTTCACTGAATAGAGACTAGGCTATCGCCCAGGTGATGATCTCGAGGCAGCAGAAAGCAAGAAACTGTGTGAATAATCATTTGGCTTGAGAAAGTACACTGGAGTATAACTATAAGAAAGCTTGCCTACTAAATTTTAAGGTTGGTAGAAACAAAGAGATATCACTTTATCTCTTTGGTAGAAACTTAAACTACATGCAGATGACTACATGTTGAAATATCATGAATTTCTGTTTTGGGGCACTACTTGAAATATATTTTGGATAGCTTATTATTATAGGTCCTCTAAAATGAAAAGACCCTCTCGAGTCATTTTTGAAAATTTGAGATTTTTGTCACTTTGTGCATTGGAATAAATGGGACATTTGTCCTCTACTACACCGCAGGGACATTACCTACCAATTCAGCCAATTTGAAAAGCCCATACCCATTATGGTTACAAATTTTTTAAATTCACAAATTTCTCTTTTTGTCCGATTTCATTGAAACTTTCATCAGTCCTCTTTTCAGATTTTTTTCCCTTTCCTCTAGAGTAGTTTCCTATCAAGGTTGGATTTCCCTCTAAAAGTGTCAATGTTTCTCTCTCTCTCTCTCTCTCTCTCTCCTCTCTTTCTCGCGCGCTCTCTCTCTCTCTCTCTCTCTCTTCTCTCTAACCATTTCTTGCTTTATTTCTTTACTTCTTTCTTTCTTTTCAAAAGTAAATAATGTTGGAGTGTTCTAAAACCTTTTTCAAAAATCGCACGACACCCCCACCCAAGAAATGAAGTATACAACATTACAAATGACTTTCGTGAATATGTTGATTTGGAAGTTTGAATTTTGACAAACCGTTCCAAAGATGACTGTATACATTTCATCCTGCAAAAGCGTCTGGGTTGATTTTTGTTTAATGAAATGCCCCTCCTTCTCCCCTTAAAATAAAAATTATGAAAGTAATAATAATTATTTTAAAAAACATTAAACAAATAAAATAGTGCGTGTGCTGGTTTGGCAATAGAAAACTCCATCCATTCATAAAAACACTTTTACAAAATATGTACATGTACAATTCCAGGATTCTTGGCATTGAATGGAGAGCGCAAGAAAAATCGCTCCGAACATTACGACTTATTTTTATTCCGTATGGTACCCTGCACTACTGTGTAGACTGTAGACTGTAGAGAGTATGCACTTGAGGCGAATATTGCGGGTACCTCACTGAACATTACATTACAATAGAGAGGGCACAGAAGCAAATTCAGTAGAACCATTCACAAATCATTAAAAACGCCAAGTTTGCAAATTGAAGGCATACTTCCTGCTTTTGACAAACTCAAAAAAAAAAAAACTTGTTTGGTGTCTTGCCCGCTCGCTACAGCATTCGATATGGAACCGGAAGTATTCCAAGAAAAGAGATCCCTTGTTCATCTAGTCATGCATTCGAGTTATGCATGACTGAGCTTCTCTGAGTGTGACTAAACTATAAAAATAAAAAAACTCGCATTCATATAATATTCTGATTATTGAATAACTTTAGGTGAATCAAAACGCAAAATGATCTAATTCAGTACTAAAACAGGTCTGATTAATATCATTTTTGCTCGTTCGCAAAATCAAGGAAGTGGAATGTTGTTATTCGGGCAAGAGACTGTGCCCCCTCTCCTCTTCATGCGAAAATGTGCCTACAGTCGTATGAAAGAGGAGGGGTGGCACGCTCTCCCTGTTTTTCTTCAACATTATCACCAGCATAATTTTTCAAGCAAATCATCAGTGATCATGCGACGGTATTTTCTTTAAATCTCTTTTATTACGATAGCCGCCCAATTTTGTGTCAATATTGACACAATTAAATACATGAGTGTAGACGTTGTTCCATAATTCATGTACCATTGTTCCCCTTTTTGAACGCATCGCGCGTCTTAGGCGTCCTCACTTATTAGAAGTGTGTCATACTAATGAAATGAGATACGAAGAGATCATTTAATACCTCAACTAAACTTAACTAAATCGGGAGGCGCGATAGCTCAGTTGGTAGAGCAGTGGTCTCGTAATCCGGTGACCCGGGTTCGAAACCAAGTCGATGCGCGAGTGCCCTTTGGTAAGGCATTTAGTCCTCACTACCAGGTCCCTCGGAGAGTGGACCTGGTAGCCGTCGTCCGCCTGGTTGCTTACTAACAAGCATTTATGCTTTCTCAGCAGTCAGGTAAAATAACCATCACAATCAATAAAAAACATGCGAAAGTAATATGCTTTATCGGTCACTTCTATTACGATAGCCGCCCGATTTTGTGTCAATATTGAAACAATAATATCATGAGTGTTCACGTTGTTTCATAATTCATGTACCATTGTTCCCCTTTTTTAATGCATCGCGCGTCCTCACTTTCTAGAACTTAGAAGTGTGTCACACTAATAATAACCATGACCTCGATGTGGTACAAAGAGATCATAATGATTTCCTCCATTTAACTAAATGCGAAAGTAATCTGCTTAATTATAATAACATTATAAACATTAAGGGTGAACTATGAAGTGCATGTTATTGTGAACTTCAACATAATCTGGATTTTATGACTATAGTTTCTGTTCTATAATTATCCACAAATGTAAGCTATGTAAGAGCACAAATTTGCAGCTCTTTGGAATAGATATTACAATGCGTTTGAGAAAAACGTTAACGACTATTCTTTTGTTCTATTCTGGTAAATTTCTTCGACAATTACTTTACAATGTTTGAGGGAAAATACATTTATTTATAAGGGAAGAGTAATCTAAGGTAACAACTGACTAGACAACTGTTAATTAATCTGCTAGATTAGTAGAAAAGTTGTAATGTTTGTTGGAATTATAATATGAGAGAACGGAGATGATTCCCAAAATTCAAATTCAGGTAGAGATAAATATTACGCTATCATGAAAACAAACAATCATGAACATACAATTAAGTAGGAGTAATGAATTGTGTTGTAGCAGAAAAGTAAAACAGTTACTTTTTGGCCTGCATGTCCAAGTAAACGTCGCAGAGATATCCCTGGCCTGTCCATTCACATACAAACCCACAGTATCCACAGAAAGGGAGGAGACCGTAGCTGTGTTTCATCTGTGCACACAAACTGTTGATCTGATTTCCAGCTTCAAGTTCAGGTTGATCGAGGGTCGGGTATGCAGCGTCAAAGGGTTGATGAAAGGATGCTCCGGCATTATTTTGCTCTAGCAACAATTACCGGGCTTCATTTCGTCATAACCATGGGGTTATGCTTAGGGTGGGTTTAGGGTGTATGTTTAAG
>CP137676.1:11420493-11513950 GCA_037976565.1 Mesocentrotus franciscanus
ATATATATATATATAATTGGAGGAGCCCCAAAGCCCCTCACCCCACCCCCCATCCCGAACTACTATAGATCCTCACTCTCAATATATCTATAATATAAAAAAACGTGGTATGATATTGGAATAACTATTAATTATGCACGGATTTCGATACTGCTATCTACCCCATCTGCTATCGATTGTGCTTTTCCCACCAAAATTATAATCAGGTGCGAAAATCCTTCCTGGTATGCGAAATGGAAGGTTTTTACTACGAATAATTTGCTTTTATTTAAACAGTAATAGAGTTCTGAAATTGGATTTGAGATGGGATCGATACATTAGTGTTGAAGCGTTGCAGCTGCGGCCTGAATTGACCAAGCTGCGGCGCCCAGGCACTGCATTCATTACCATTTATAGAATTAATTATGCGTGACGTTGTCAGAATAGGGTGTCACGATTGGTCGAATCATCAGCGATCTCCCGCCACGGGTCGGTCATGCGCAGGAGACAGCAAAATCTGCCAAATCGTTTGAGGCGAACAATACACGCCCTTCTCTTAGCTGCGCTCCTCGCTCAACTACATTACCATTCACTTTGAAGGTAGTTGCTATTCAAAGTACCAGGTAGGCTAGCTTCACGCATCACTTTTTCTTTTCGAGATAACTAACGGAAAAAAATCAACATCCAAAATGGGCGAATGGAGCAATGGAATCTGTGGCTGCTTCAGCAACATTGGCATGTGTATCTTCACCTATGTGCTACCATGCTACACCCAAGGAAAGCTAGCAGAATCTCTGGGAGATGACTGCCTGCTCTGTGGTATTTCTCTGTTGGTACCCCTCGTCAACATCTATGCCCGTGTCACCACCCGCGGGAAAGTTCGTGAAAATAAGGGCATAGAAGGGGGCATTGTGGGCGATCTGCTCTGTGTTTGCTGCTGCCCAATCTGTGCCCTAATGCAAGAATCCTTGGAGATGTCCGTGTCTACCCCTCTAGGTGCTGGAGAATCTATTGCCCGTTCATAAACAACGTAAAATCTCCTTCAAAAATCAACGAAATTACGGTACATTTTTATCATTTGCAATGGGAGTTCTGGCACTGTAGCTTCGCCAACGCAACAGCGCGGGTCAAAAGACCACGCCCTTCTTAAGTACATGCGCAACGTTAAGCTATGTTGAGATACGTTTTAACTAGGGAAGTTCGACGGCTCGAAAGGAATGCTGATTCAAATACCACATCTCTGGATTTAATATATAATTACTTTTAACTGTATTTGAACTGAGAGGGTTGCTTACGACTCGAATCTGCAATGATCTGTATCCAACAACAGAAGCCAGAGAGGAGCAGCTGCCGTTATGTTCGCATCATGCAGTGATGCACTCATCGATGCATGGACTGAGAGGACAAGATATCGCAATTAGTTGACGGGAATCCTTACTTCTCAGGTATCAATCGCACCGCACGGCTAGTCAACTGATAATGACATTCGGCTCACACGCTTGCCCGATAATTCATCCTCCTGTAGCCCGATGCAGCTTGCAGAATTTACACCACTATACAGCCATGCCTTTCAATTGAATTGCCTACGGATCAAAAAGGTCATACCCACGCGGAGCGGCTGCAAATACGCAGTGTTCAACGAAAGAAAAACAAAAACGGCCCTATAAATATTGATTTCTCTCCTGCGGGAGTATTAGGGCTTTCACCAAAAAGGTTACACCCGCGATAGTCTTTTGGTGGAAGAGCAAAATCTTGTGGTTTTCATCCAGTAGCCTCATGACCGTCACCCGGTGACCCTAGCACCCCACCCCCACGCCAACGCTCTCCTCATTCATAAGTGACTGTACCTCGAGGTCATCATCTCGACGGGATAGCATCATGATGGAATTTGGGATGAGCTTGATCCAGGAGGTCATTGACGCGGAACCCCCTTTGGAACTTTTATTTTTCCATTTCGTTTCGGAAGTTCAAGATATAAATATCCTGACTGGTATTCCGTTCGATACTTAAGTCAAGAATTTTACTTCAGTGGTCGAGTAAAACATGGCTCCTGAAGTTCAACATGTACTCAAAGTATTGAATTGAATACCGGCCCAGGTCATTGCTGTTAACATTATTTCTCATTCTGTCTGTACGATTCTATGATAACTATTACATTTTATTTTGAAATATACTGTAGATGAGTACAGCATTATTTTTAACCATGTTGAAGGATGCTACTGATTCCAATGAACTTCCTTTTGTGATTTAACGCCTTTGCTTCCAATATAAGACCTGCATGATAACCATGAATACCACTTCGTTGGTTATTGAATACTTGTAGTGTACTGTGATATATCCTGTACTATATATAAAAATGCTTATATCCTTATTGTAATGGTTTTGATAAAATAGTTTGTATTGCTTTTGAGCCAATGACTGTGGATATACCCTGCTGTGCTGTGGGGGAGAGTAAAATATAATTATATTCCAAGAAACTCGCAGCATACCTGCCAAAAGCAATTCTATCGGTTTTATGATAACTGATTATTTTTATTTTATTCCATACTCACCATTAGCTGCCCTTTCATGGGGTAAAAAGTCTTTACCATGAGCAGCTCGTTTTTTTAAATTTTTTTATCTCTAATTCTCTATTGTATGATCTCAATTAATTTATGCATATTAATGTGCCTTTGGAGTAGCTTCCTCTCTAACGAGAACACAGGTACTATGAACCAATCAGCCTTTGAAACATCAACGTTGACAATCAGGTGAAAATAATGCCAGTGCATTTAAAAAACAAAAACATTTAATTCTCTTATACATTCTATAATGATTTTTTTTAATCATTTTGATTGTATCAAATTTCATTGTATATTCCAAACTTAATTAAACATATGGCCCGTACGTCTACTATTCTGTAGTCTACGCCCGTCATCACATAATCTGATAATCATCGTAGAAATAAAGCGTTATGCTTTTGTGGAATGATAAATCACAATATTTGAATTCCAGTCTTTCATCAGAAATTTTCATTTTTCACTGAAAATATGTTTTGATGTACATGTACCTTGGAACCACACTGTAGTCACTCACTAGATAGGTTTCAGAAAGTGACTGATCTGAATGTTATGCTTCATCTTTTTTTTCTAAGTACTATTGAATCACGAGCATGTGAGAAATCTATCGTGGGAAAGGTTTTATTTTTTTTTTTGTTCAGATACTGAAAATAGGGTTCTAAAACCTTGATAGTTTTGTTTGTTTTGTCACGTGATCGTATTTTTTTTAAAAGTATCTTCAAAATTGGATTTTGACAATTGTATTCTGATTACAAGTGTATGCCATATGCTGTATCTTGATGAAATGGGTAAAATGTGACTTTTAGGTGGACCAACTGAATATAACTTTCCTCAGCAGGGTTCAAAATATGTCTGAAAAGAAAAGAGAATTCCCGGGAAGGCTGAAGCTGTTTTTATTTGATTTGGTGGTAGACTGCGGAAAAATCCAGATATATTGAATTGACTATCACAATGGATTTATTTGGGCATATGATTTGCACAAAAACGTCAACGCAGGCGAGAGATCGCACATCAGTCTCTAGCATTTTGCGTGTTTCGTTCGATGCATGATTGTATGCAGAAGTGTTTCGGGCGATTATGTTTGCACAATAGACCGGGTTTACTATCATATTCAAATTTATGGATGTTTTTTTTCTTGGTGACCTAGTGACGAGTTATTCAATTAACCTGTTATTAATGAATGAAATACAATACTTGGAATCCAGCCCGCGTATACATTACATGTTGCTATGTCGAGCAAGCAGGCCTCGGACAAGCTTTAATATTGTCAAGAACAACCGTAACTTTGTTAAAAAGTATGCGTAAAATTTGAATATGATATTAAACCGGTCTATTGGAGAGGGGCCGTGACCTATTATTCAAAATGGTCCTCAAAGTGCCATAAATCATTTCCATTTTCCTGTAACTACATATCAGGAAACGATTAACAATCTATATATTTACACTTTTGATGGGAGTGTACATTTTTTGTAATTTTCTTTTGAATTGTATATTGATGCCTTTTCCGTCGATATTATCACGGATTAGATAGGTTATTTCGTATTGGCAAAATAGGCTGTTAAAATGTACTTTACTTGCCAGTTTGATGAGTGAACGAACAAGAAAGTATAAAATTGATGACGTATAGTTAGATGATGAGATGAAAATTAGTCTTGTACTTGTAGTAGAATAGAAATAGAGATCATATATCAGTGATGTTCTTGTGAAATTGTAGACATATTGTACTGAGTCTTACTGACATTTTAACTTTTGATCGTGGATAATCTTTCAGTGGAAACCGGGAAAAAAATCGGGAAAGGGTCGAGAATCAGATGTTATTTTGTACTAATCAAATTGTATTTCACAATTCAATAAAGGGGTAAAAACGTACATATGCTGTGATGAACTTTTTGTATATATATGCTGTGAACTTTTTGTAGAGGCAGGGATGTGATAACTATAGTGGCGTATCCATTTCCAGACGTAAACAGGTTGTAACCCCGCCCCCCCCCCCCGAAAGGAGGGCGGATACTACATGGGTTGTCCACGTGCCATATAGATATTGTACGGGGCGGACCACCCTCCCCAAGTTCAGGAGGAAGGAAGAGACATGGGCTCCCATAACTATACCATAGAACCTGTGTGCAACTTTTGCTAATATTTTGTTGTTGGATGGACCTCCCCCTCCAGTCAGAAGGGCACCGGTGAACAGGTTTTATCAAGAATATGTTGGGAGGAGGGGCGAGGGGACACACCGGGTCAACTTTATGCTAGAATGGATACGCCACCGATGTAAGTACACTGTATATGTATGAAGAAAACAATGTGAGTGATGATTTATTAATGTGATTGTGATGCAACCCCCCTTCCAAAAAAGGGGTTTAGTAACTTTTAAGCACTCCATTCAATACGATAAAATAAGAATAAATTTCAAACAGGAAATGAAACTGAAATATAAAACGATAGGATAAGACGACTTTCGAGTTTGACAATTAGCACACCACAAATAAAGTGGATTAACTCGACTGGAAGTTTAAACTGGCCCGATGTTAGCCTGCTGGTAAGAACATCAGCCTTTTCAGTTTCATCATAAATAAAGAGTTTGTTGGAAGAAACCGATAGACAAGCATTGTGATGCCCTTTAAGTTATAGAATAGTGATGTGGAGAAAAGATAGATATATTGGTGAATGGATTGAATGTTTAATTTGTCTCTGTGTTAAAATAGCGGTGAACAAGTGCAATAATACAGGCCTAAACAATTGTTTCATTTTTGTTTGGGATGTGTGAAGTGTATTATACCAGGGAGGTGTGTCTCATCTCCCTTTTTTAATATACTGAAGTGTTTCCGTGTTGTGAGGTTTGTTTGAACGGAGACAAGGCACTCTCCGGTTTGATTATGAGATGTGTACAAACGCGTCTCAATCATCGTAAACAAACAGCATTACATATTATCTGGATGGAGTTGATGGTGCATGGATTGATTCAAGTATGTCTTTTCCGCCATAGGTACAATTTCATATTTTCAAGAGGAAATGAAAGGAATAAGAATATACGTATATTCGGGGGAAATTTGTAAATTTTGAAACATTCTAAATGTTAGTTTACTTTTAAAGGGCAATCCAACCCTTGTAATAGGTTCATTTTCATGAAAGCAGAAAAAAAAAAGTTTGAACAAAATCGGACCAATAATAAGAAGGTTATGAATGTTTGAAATATGAGATCATTAAAGTCGGTAGGAATCTCAAATTACAGTTTGGTCAGTGGATTGTGACGTAGTCGCGGACAACTCTCTCGGTAGTCAGAACACGCCCGTAATACTGGACACAGCATTGGATAGCATGATTTGAAAGGTGGATTGCCGTTTGGTCTATAACCAGTTCGTCTACTACCCAATTAGTCTCAATCATTTTCGTCTACTTATCATTTGGTCTAATGACCATTTAGGCTAATTTTCATTAGTCTAATTTTCATTTGGTTACACCAATAAGTCTACTACCCATACTCTATTCTCTATCACTCATTTGGTCTAATTGCCAGTCGGTCTAATGCCCATTTTGTCTACTATCCATATTGGTCTAATAATCATTTAATCGTAACTAAAAATAATCATCAATGATTATTTGACCTTATGGATGGTAGGCGAAATGGGTATTATACAAATTGGGAATAAGACCGACTGGCAATTAGACCAAAATGAGTGATAGACCATATGGGAAAGACCGATTGGATAGTAGACGAACTAGTTGTCGACCAAACGGCTATAAACCATTTGAAACACACTTCTGGTCCAAAAAAGGTGAACAAATTCATCTGGATAAAAAGGAAAAATCCTTCACTGAATAGAGACTAGGCTATCGCCCAGGTGATGATCTCGAGGCAGCAGAAAGCAAGAAACTGTGTGAATAATCATTTGGCTTGAGAAAGTACACTGGAGTATAACTATAAGAAAGCTTGCCTACTAAATTTTAAGGTTGGTAGAAACAAAGAGATATCACTTTATCTCTTTGGTAGAAACTTAAACTACATGCAGATGACTACATGTTGAAATATCATGAATTTCTGTTTTGGGGCACTACTTGAAATATATTTTGGATAGCTTATTATTATAGGTCCTCTAAAATGAAAAGACCCTCTCGAGTCATTTTTGAAAATTTGAGATTTTGTCACTTTGTGCATTGGAATAAATGGGACATTTGTCCTCTACTACACCGCAGGGACATTACCTACCAATTCAGCCAATTTGAAAAGCCCATACCCATTATGGTTACAAATTTTTTAAATTCACAAATTTCTCTCTTTTTGTCCGATTTCATTGAAACTTTCATCAGTCCTCTTTTCAGATTTTTTTTTCCCTTTCCTCTAGAGTAGTTTCCTATCAAGGTTGGATTTCCCTCTAAAAGTGTCAATGTTTCTCTCTCTCTCCCTCTCTCTCTCTCCCTCTCTCTCTCTCTTTCTCGCGCGCTCTCTCTCTCTCTCTCTCTCTTTCTCTCTAACCATTTCTTGCTTTATTTCTTTACTTCTTTCTTTCTTTTCAAAAGTAAATAATGTTGGAGTGTTCTAAAACCTTTTTCAAAAATCGCACGACACCCCCACCCAAGAAATGAAGTATAGAACATTACAAATGACTTTCGTGAATATGTTGATTTGGAAGTTTGAATTTTGACAAACCGTTCCAAAGATGACTGTATACATTTCATCCTGCAAAAGCGTCTGGGTTGATTTTTGTTTAATGAAATGCTCCCCCTTCTCCCCTTAAAATAAAAATTATGAAAGTAATAATAATTATTTTAAAAAACATTAAACAAATAAAATAGTGCGTGTGCTGGTTTGGCAATAGAAAACTCCATCCATTCATAAAAACACTTTTACAAAATATGTACATGTACAATTCCAGGATTCTTGGCATTGAATGGAGAGCGCAAGAAAAATCGCTCGAACATTACGACTTATTTTTATTCCGTATGGTACCCTGCACTACTGTGTAGACTGTAGACTGTAGAGAGTATGCACTTGAGGCGAATATTGCGGGTACCTCACTGAACATTACATTACAATAGAGAGGGCACAGAAGCAAATTCAGTAGAACCATTCACAAATCATTAAAAACGCCAAGTTTGCAAATTGAAGGCATACTTCCTGCTTTTGACAAACTCAAAAAAAAAAAAACTTGTTTGGTGTCTTGCCCGCTCGCTACAGCATTCGATATGGAACCGGAAGTATTCCAAGGAAAAGAGATCCCTTGTTCATCTAGTCATGCATTCGAGTTATGCATGACTGAGCTTCTCTGAGTGTGACTAAACTATAAAAATAAAAAAACTCGCATTCATATAATATTCTGATTATTGAATAACTTTAGGTGAATCAAAACGCAAAATGATCTAATTCAGTACTAAAACAGGTCTGATTAATATCATTTTTGCTCGTTCGCAAAATCAAGGAAGTGGAATGTTGTTATTCGGGCAAGAGACTGTGCCCCCCCTCTCCTCTTCATGCGAAAATGTGCCTACAGTCGTATGAAAGAGGAGGGGTGGCACGCTCTCCCTGTTTTTCTTCAACATTATCACCAGCATAATTTTTCAAGCAAATCATCAGTGATCATGCGACGGTATTTTCTTTAAATCTCTTTTATTACGATAGCCGCCCAATTTTGTGTCAATATTGACACAATTAAATACATGAGTGTAGACGTTGTTCCATAATTCATGTACCATTGTTCCCCTTTTTGAACGCATCGCGCGTCTTAGGCGTCCTCACTTATTAGAAGTGTGTCATACTAATGAAATGAGATACGAAGAGATCATTTAATACCTCAACTAAACTTAACTAAATCGGGAGGCGCGATAGCTCAGTTGGTAGAGCAGTGGTCTCGTAATCCGGTGACCCGGGTTCGAAACCAAGTCGATGCGCGAGTGCCCTTTGGTAAGGCATTTAGTCCTCACTACCAGGTCCCTCGGAGAGTGGACCTGGTAGCCGTCGTCCGCCTGGTTGCTTACTAACAAGCATTTATGCTTTCTCAGCAGTCAGGTAAAATAACCATCACAATCAATAAAAAACATGCGAAAGTAATATGCTTTATCGGTCACTTCTATTACGATAGCCGCCCGATTTTGTGTCAATATTGAAACAATAATATCATGAGTGTTCACGTTGTTTCATAATTCATGTACCATTGTTCCCCTTTTTTAATGCATCGCGCGTCCTCACTTTCTAGAACTTAGAAGTGTGTCACACTAATAATAACCATGACCTCGATGTGGTACAAAGAGATCATAATGATTTCCTCCATTTAACTAAATGCGAAAGTAATCTGCTTAATTATAATAACATTATAAACATTAAGGGTGAACTATGAAGTGCATGTTATTGTGAACTTCAACATAATCTGGATTTTATGACTATAGTTTCTGTTCTATAATTATCCACAAATGTAAGCTATGTAAGAGCACAAATTTGCAGCTCTTTGGAATAGATATTACAATGCGTTTGAGAAAAACGTTAACGACTATTCTTTTGTTCTATTCTGGTAAATTTCTTCGACAATTACTTTACAATGTTTGAGGGAAAATACATTTATTTATAAGGGAAGAGTAATCTAAGGTAACAACTGACTAGACAACTGTTAATTAATCTGCTAGATTAGTAGAAAAGTTGTAATGTTTGTTGGAATTATAATATGAGAGAACGGAGATGATTCCCGTAAAATTCAAATTCAGGTAGAGATAAATATTACGCTATCATGAAAACAAACAATCATGAACATACAATTAAGTAGGAGTAATGAATTGTGTTGTAGCAGAAAAGTAAAACAGTTACTTTTTGGCCTGCATGTCCAAGTAAACGTCGCAGAGATATCCCTGGCCTGTCCATTCACATACAAACCCACAGTATCCACAGAAAGGGAGGAGACCGTAGCTGTGTTTCATCTGTGCACACAAACTGTTGATCTGATTTCCAGCTTCAAGTTCAGGTTGATCGAGGGGTCGGGTATGCAGCGTCAAAGGGTTGATGAAAGGATGCTCCGGCATTATTTTGCTCTAGCAACAATTACTCCGGGCTTCATTTCGTCATAACCATGGGGTTATGCTTAGGGTTGGGTTTAGGGTGTATGTTTAAGGTTAGGTGTAGTTCTTCGTCCGGGGTTGAATGAAGGGTTTCAGTTAGTGAGTGTGGGATATTGACCGAGGAGCGATTGTCGCCGTAACATATTGTCATATAACCCACGAAGAATAACAACTATCTATTTTCACCCCCCATCCATCATCTAGCTCGTTGTGTGTATTCACCAAGCCTTGGTTCCTGGAAATGACGAGTATTTTTTCCATCTTCTCTATTGACCGAGTGTTCTAGTCCTGTACTGACGGGAAATTAATTCCTCACAGAACACAACCCAGCTTACATTAAATGACCAATACTATTGTAAAAGTCGAATATAATATATTAATGTTGTTTTAAATATAATTTTGGAATGCAGGTGGGATACATCATACTCCCAGTTACCAGGCTTTGGAATAGGAAGTACCAGATTACGAACAAGTCATTCCCTAGACTAATTCCTCCCTGGGATTAATTAGTAGAAAACATACAACAGAATGATTGCCCCTTTTAAGCTAAATACGACCTACCAGCACAATCTGTCTTTCGTATTAGTTGGTCACTACTACAGGTCTTAGAATAATCCCTTCTTAGGATTAATCAAAATGAACGTTCTTAGAATAATCCTTCCTTAGAATAAATTGAAATGGATGTTGAGGAAGACTCCCCGTTCGCACGCTACTATATCCAGGCAGGAGTATACACAGATAGAAGAATATTGATTGAAGACAAAATATAAAAGTTCAACATAATTATAATTTTATCGATGATACAAAAGTGGCCTTGTATGAGAACGTGGTGCTCCCCTATCAAGTCCCGTACGGGGAGGAGCACAGCAGAGAGAGAGAGAGAGAGAGAGAGAAGTCCAAAGACTAAAAGAACCCCGAGAATATATTTTCCCTGCTATTATACTTTTAGGGAAAGTCACTGAACATCTATAGGCCCCTATTAAGGAGTACCGAGTTCTTACATATATGAAACTCTATCTACAGCTGATATATCGGACAGTCATATTCTTTTTAAAAAAACTATATTTTTTACATAATTATGTACAATTATTCATTGTGACTGGAATTATTATTCCTGTGACAGTTAACACTCGCCATTTTCACGCTACGAGAACTGTAATTTTGTAAAGAGTGCTTCACTATAACGAATGGCAGAGTGCTTCACTATGACGAATGGCAGAGTGCTTCACTATAACGAATGGTATAACTTTGAAGGAAAAATTATAAAAGGTCACTCATTGTTATGCAAATAAAGATATTTTAGCATTTCGAAATCGAGCGAGTACAATCCCGTTTCATTGATTAATCAGTCATTTCATGTATTAATTCCTTTCAATTCATTTACTTGTTGAACCCTTTTCAGAAACATGGAAAATGCATTGAAATAAATAATCAAACATCACTTATTTCATACTTTTTTCTTCAAATATCTGTCCTTATATCTAAATGGGATTTTAAGGTTTTCGTTACAAAAACTCGGTTGGGCTGAACTCCAGGCTAGCTTTCAAGTTATTTGACACCCAGTTCACACCTCACAATAAACGGTCGGCTGACCCTATGTGTCCTTGGTAATGACCCCTGGTTATACAAACTAACAAAATATTACGACGACAGGGCAGCTCTGGTGTGGTGACCTTTCGGTTGTACCTGCCTGGCATGAGAAGTTTCTCAATTTATCATTCTGTTTCTGCCTCTCTCTCTCCCCCTCTCTCTCTCTCTCTCTCTCTCTCTCACATTCTTTGTCTGTCTTTCTCTGTGCATGCCCCTCTTGCCACCTACCTCTTTTTGTTTGTGTGTGTGTGCGTGCGTTGTGTGTGCTTATGTGTGTGTGTTGTATGTGAGGGTACGGTGCGTGTGTGTGTTATTTGCAATTATTTGCATTGATTTTTATGTAATGATTTATTTTGAATGAAATCTCTAATAAATAAAAAACTATTGAAAAAAAAGTGTGTGTATGTGTGTGTGTGTGTGCGTGCGTACATCCTCTCTCTCTCTATCTCTCTCTCTCTCTCTCTCTTTCTCTGTAGGTCTCTGTCTTAATTATATCTAAGGCATTCTCACTTTATTTCTCTCCTGTTGTTTATCTTAAAGCCCGTCTGCACTAGTTTGGCCAGGAGGGATTAGACCTCCCATCGTGGTCTCATCTCTCATCAACTCAGGTCTCAATTAACATAAGAAAAAGAGGATCATGGGGGACCAACGGGCACCGCTTATAGGCATTGTTTTCTATATAGAGGAGCAAGTAGCTACAAGTAGTGCAGTGGGGCTTTAACGAAATTTCCTAGGCCTCGTGACTTGAGTCTTACACATTTTCTGAAAAACCCTGAAATTCTCTCTCTCTCGTTCTTCCCCACTATCTTCTAACCACATTCATTTCTATTTTTCATTACCAAGCCTACAGCTATCTCATGCCTATTGAAAGTTGTTCAGGCGTGCTCAACGCCATTTACCTCGTTCACCTTGGGCTATTGTACAGAAGAAAGAAGAAAAAAATTGAACGAGACACAAAATCTTGTTATCCTGCCCTTGGCGTTGATTGATACAAACCATTCACATCAAAAGAAACTAGGATAATAATAATAAAATTGTTCGATCACATTTAACGGGCTGGAGTACAAAGTTCCATTTATATGATTTTCATGGACTACTGTGAGTAAAACATTGAGGAAAAGGGTGTAGAATATTCCAACCATGTATTACATGACCAACTCCAAATCAAGGATATGTTGCAATTCTAACATTAGTTTGACCACACTCGAAAAGAATATCATTATCATCATGAATCTAGTTTCAATTCCTTTCTCTGCCCAAAACACTGAAGATTAATTTATCAGTATCTCCATTTTACAATTATTTTTACTTGGCCAAATATTGTAATCATTATGAGTTGGCCTACTACACCTATATATTTTCAACAATTTATTTAGTTCAGGGAATACTGCTTGAAATGTAGTGTTATGCGTTCATGATTATGATAAATAAGACTAATAGGTTTTTTTAAACAGTTTTGACCAATCAGAGGCCTAGAATCTTCATTATGTGGTATATAATACATCAATTTGCATAAACTAGTCATCAGGCAATGGAATAATCAAACAATATTTATTACATTGATTGGTATGAACCGACTATCAGGGCGGTACCGGGTAGTGGGGTTGAAATACACCGCGCGTCATACCATACAACAGTATTAATATTGAAGAACAAACAAAATTGAGGTTAGAACTTGACAGTCTGGGTACTTTGACCGTGTAAAATGTGTGTCTTGGGGTGATATATATTATAGATAGATATACGATACAAGTCTAAACATGCCAAAGATGAATGTAGTATGCAGTAAGTGTCTCTTATCTCATTATATACTTAGACAGGTTGACGTCAGATTTTGCTTAATATGTTTCACAATAGACAGTCTGAAAGAGAGACCTATATCACATTACGATTCAAACTGATTGTACCATGGTAATGAAACATTGAATTTAGCGGAGTTGTGGGTGGGCGGTGATATCACTTTAAAGGGGTTCAACACCTTCAATTGAAAGTAACAATTACTTCTGTTTTAAAGTGAAAGTTTCGTTCTCGATTCGTAAGTCTTTACCCCCGAATTTTTGAGATGTTCAGCTGCAGTCTTCGGAGGTAAATAGAGATAAATGTTTTCATTTGAATTAAACGAAACTACATATAGTTTCATATAACAAATCTTCATATTGACACTGAAGCCGGTGCACCAGCCGGTACATACGCACCAGCATGAAACTTTATGATCAAATATCAAATTGTAATCAGGCTGTCTGTTCACAATGAAATTACATATCACCCACAACCAGCTGGGCCAGAAGTATGTTGATAAACGCGTGCATAATAATTGGCATTACGTTTTGATTATAATGTGCGTGCATAATTTGTGTACTGGTTCGTAACTTTACGAATAAGTTGAAAAGAAAAGGGGGAAAAGGGACAATTCTCTCCATGATATTGGTGTGTAAGTATGTGATCTACACCTTTGTAGATGTAATGTCCGATTAGGGGGAATTGCAGGAAAAACACGAGTGGACTTTATACTCGGTTTAATTTACTGAGATAAACTATGTGTTTTCATGTTAAAATATATCACTGTACTTTTGTGCAATATTATAATCAATATTCCTTTTACCTTCAAGTCTTCTGTATGTTTGATACTCAGTTATGACCTCATTGCCAATTGCAGATTCCCCACATCATTAGTGATCTCAACGTTTAAGAAAATCATGTCTTTTAAAAAATCTCTTTCCGATTGTTTTTTTAAACGTGCACTTATATGTTTCACTGATTTTTCTTCTGTACTTTAGGCCATTCCCATATCATTAGGGATCTCAACTTTTAGAAAGTCATATATTCTCAATCTCTTCAGAATTTCAGTTAAACGGGCATGCAATTCGTTTTACTGATTTTTTCTACTTAAATTATATTTTAAGCCAATTTTCTATAATTTCCATTTTAGTAAGAGAACCTAACGGAAACACTTTTCCGTTTTTAAGTAAACGAGGATTATTATCTTTACCAAAGAAGTACAACCGGATCTCTACAATGAGAATGAAAATGAAAATAATTTCATATCCATATTGCAAATCCAAAACGATAAGCTATGACGACAATCTCGTAACAATACCCGCCTGTAATCTTATCACGCTTACACATATATAAATCAATTTTGTACTATTGCCTATAAAATATTGCATACAATGGTTCATGAAAAATTTGTCATGTATTTACCAGTCATAATATCACATTTAGTCATTCTGTGTCATAACTTTATTCTTTTAATGGCTTCTATACCAAATATTTGCTTCATCTTGCAAGTTTCTGTTTGGTTTCAAGAGGGCATATATTATATATATATATATATCTGCATGTGTGGTCGATTTCACGCCGTAATACATAATCGAAGGGGCCAGCCCGTTCGGCTGGAGAAACAAAGAAAGTACAATGGGGGACAATCCCATTTCATGCCATTTTCAAGTTCACTGGTTATTGGACGAATTTGTATCAGAGGTCATGTTGGCGTAGCGCGGGCTCAGCTATTGGGGGAGAGAGCCTCGATCATTACAAGGTGAATGGCATGTGAATTAACAAAGCCATACATTAGGGAAGGTTATTATCTTCCTTATTTACTCTTCTCCCTGTCTTTATCCGCCCCCCCTCTCTCTCTCTCTCTCTCTCTCTTCCCCCTCTTCAAGTTCTCTCCACTCTTTTTCTTGTCATTCGATTGGCATAGAGGGGGACGTGCCCCTATGTCCCCCTGTACATGTTTTAGCTACACCACTGACCGGTTTGAAGGTAGAATCTATTTTATAAAAAATAAAAACATAAAAATGTTTGTTTAGTGGGTGTCGGCCTCCACCTAACGGAAGGTGCCTCTAATATTCCAAGGAAATCGACTTTTAACATTTCCGACTACATGTACTTTTAAGTCGTGATTGGCGATTAAGGGAGAAGAGGGGGCTTCGGGGTGTAACCACTGATGGTATAATCATGATAGAAAACCCGATGGTCACATGATGGTCACAGTAATGATGATGGTGACAAGAACAAGGCAATAGTGATCCATTTCAAAATGGTTGCATGATTATGATTGAAGAAATACAAAGTGAGAGAGGGAATATATATATATATATATATATATATATATATTCGCCAGTAAACATAATGGTATAAACCATCTTCATGGCGTATCAAGCCAAATAAAATTTGTATTTGTCACCGGGAGATTTAATTTCATTATTTTTTATTTTGTTAGATGTGCTGGGTCGCAATATGCTAAATTTAGCTCTGTTTTAAACCATCTTTACTTAAAGGGCAAGTCCACTCCAAAAATAACTTACTTTCGATAGAAGCAGAATAATCAGACAAACCAATCAAAATCGGATAACTACTGATAAGAAAGTTATGAATTTTTAATGACATGAAAAACTGTGAAAATCACTAGACAAATTGGCAACTCACTCATGAGTCTGTGACGTCATGTCCTCACTATCCACTAATTGTTTTCTTTATATTAATATAAATTTCCTATTCCCCCCTAAGAATCTTATTTCTTCACACCAGCATCCAAGTTAGATTGATAGTAATATGTTTTTGTGTGGATGCACTAATATAGAGTAATTATTTTCCAGTTTAATCATGAAAAATGTTAATTTTGATAAACTATCATATATAAAAATCAATAATTATGAATATACAATATTCAGAAAATAGTATCAATTCTTCAAAGTTCATAAAAGATTTTGTGAAATGCCATGCACGCAATATGTTACAAATCATATAACCTGGGCAAAGGCATGGGGAAAATCAAGTTTTGGGGGATAAAAAGGGAAATTAATGGGATTAAATTATATAAAGCAAATGATAATTAGTGAGGACATGACGTCACAAACTGATAACCAAATTGGCAATTTTTGTAGTGATTTCCATTGTTCCATAGTTTTAAATACTTTTTCAAAAATTCATAATTTTCTTATTACTTATTCGATCTTGCTCAAACTTGTTTTGATTGGTTTGTCTGATTTTTCTGCTTTTATAGAAAGTAAGCTATTTTTGGAGTGGACTTTTACTTTAAAGGTACTATGTCCCATTTGCAGGCCAAAAAAATGAAAAGGTTAAATTCTAATGGCATTTGAAAGATAATACTAATTTAGAACTTCCTCAAAACAGAAGGGCTTGAAAATGTCTTTTGTGGGAAAATAACGTTGTCCAATCGAATTTAACGAGCGCGTTCGTTTAAGTATATAGTCTAATTTTCAGACCCTTGTACCGAATGGTCGTATGTTTTGTGCTGCGCAAAGATTAAACCAGCTTAATTTTGGCCATTACAAGAAATGGGTTATTGATGTGGACAAATGCTCATGTACCCTTTACAGCTCATTTTATGTATGTTATTACCAAAGAAGACAAGAAGCCAGTCAGTCACTATAGTGTCTGACAGTGAAGTCTAGCAAGTAAACGGGTTTCCTTGCATAATTTGAATATTAGGACACTGCTAACGTTTAAATTTCACAGATAGGACATACATGACATATTCATAATTCCTGCAAAGTTCTACAGAATTTGATGTTGGCTGCAAAAGGGACACACTACCTTTAAGATCGAGTGCAATACATAGAAATACTCATAAGATAATTTATTTCACGACAGTAGAAATTGATACTCGTAGAATTCAGAAATCAATCAACAATAATTTACACAATTACATGTAGTATAATGGTTCAGCTTACATGCCTGAATGACGTCACATCCGTCATAATGGCATATCAGTCGGCGTAGATTGTGAATATTAGTTTCAGTATCAGTAATCATTATAGAATTATTACTACCATCACGTCTAGGAATTAGTAAGTACAAGGCTGTATACTTATAGATTCAGTATGCGGCTAGTGGCGGCAATGGTATTTTAAAAGTGCGGGATCGGGGGGTCGGGTGCATTGGGAAGCAGAGGGCCAAGGTCAAAGAAAGTGTTGCAACGCTGCAATAATTATCACAATGCAAGTGAAAAATTAAACTTATAAATGTACTCTTCTCCATAGTGTGGTTAGCACTGTAGAGGGATAGGCAGGAAAATGTACTCTTCTCCATAGTGTGGTGGCAGCACGGGGATAGCAGGAGTAGATTCTCTGTAGAGGGGACTCTAGGCAGGAAGGTATTTTACCTCACCAGCTCCTCCATCCCCCCACCCCGGCCCTCCAATCAGGATAAGAGTGGCTAACCTGAAGGATATCCTTCCTGTTTCCGCTAATGCCTTTCATCTGTTGGTGTAATTGTTTGATATCAAGGGTGTGTGTCATATGAATTATTTCTACATGTATAGACTGGCTAACTTTGTTTTACAATTGGTCGATTATTAATTATACTGATTAATTAATAAATGTATTCATTGATTCATCATGTTCATGGATGCATTGATTTATTGACTTGTTAATTCATTGGTTGATTTGTTTATTGATTGATAAATTGGTTGATTTATTTAATCATTAATTTTGATATCTTACCGATTGAATTATTGATTGATTGATTGATTGATTAATTGATTGATTGATAAATTGGCTAGTTGATTTCTTGATTAATTGATTGATTAATTCATTGATAAATTGTTTGGTTAGTTGATGATAATAATTATATTTGCTTATATAGCGCCTTACACTTACTTTATCAGAAGTCTCTAAGCGCTCTACAATAATGCAGCATAATGACCCTGGCTTTAGCAGTGCAGCTGTCACGCGCTCTGCGTTTCAAGGAATAAATTCCTACCAGGTCCCCATTTACTTCACCTGGGTGGAGTGTGGCAAATGTAGATCAATGTCTTGCCAAAGGATATTAGTGCCGCGGCGGGACTCGAACCGCGGACCTTGTGATCGACAGCTCTGATAGCTCTGCTAGTTGATCTTTTTTTTTCTCGGAAATACGAACCTTCGGAATAACGAAGCCTTATTTATTTTTCGGTATTATGAGCCCTATTTCCTTTTCAAATTGTGAACCTTTGGAATATGAAACCCCATTCGATTATGGACCCTATTTTAATTTTAGAAGTACGAACCTTCGGAAAAACAAGTGCTTCCCTGAGCAGAAACATGGCAGTACCCTTGGCTTGAGCAAGGAGTTATCTTGGTTGGAGATGATGAGGGAGGGTGGGAGTCTAGGAGACATAACATTGACTACTGGTCATGACTTGTGATTACAATTTGAAAGAAACTCTCTGGAACTGGGAAAGGTTGATAACATTACAATGTATTGTCAAGTTTTGGAACGATCAAATTGAAGAGAAATCGACCCAGTCTTGCATATCTTGTTCTTAATTAATTTCCTGTCCGTTTTGAGGGGGTGGGGTGGGGTGGGGTGGGGGAGGGTAACAAACGTGGACGGCCTAGTGACAATGGACATGAAGCAGGCCTTGATTATATTTTAGCATAATCTATCCTAATGAGAGACAATTGGTGTAGAATTCTGTTTGGGTCACTGAACCTGTCATAAACTGAAAGATCACTATTGATGATGATCCTAATGACCGTGATGAAGGATCTTGTATAACATCCTGTCCAATGCACTTAAAGGGCAATTAATCCTCCATGTATTGGTCGTTTACTTTGATATATAACATTGGCGAACAAGGAAATACAGTATGTATGTACATGTATAATGATAGTTTCGGGGGGAAATCGGGGACGCAAAATGATAAAGTTATTATTAGTACATTGTATTATTATTATTTCAATTTGAGATCACTTCAATATACCGGGGAATCTCCCATGGCAACGCGGTCATGATATGTGATGTAAAGTGCGTAGACCTCTCCCATCCCCCTTCTTTTTGTCAGTTTCTCTCTTCTCAATTTTGTTATGATGAAACAGACATAATCATTCGGCGCACAAGGACATGTAAAGATAAATTGTACCGAAAATGCCACGTTTATCAAATCAAGAATTGCGTTCATTCATTTTAATGTGGTCAATGGTGAACTTGTCTTTGGATATGATACATGGTTCTGATCATTACGGTGTCCAACATTCCGAGCAGGAGCGGATGGAGGACAATCGAAACATGGAAGTCATGGAGGAAATGGGCATGATGGGGGGCGAAGTGAAATGTAGACTTCTTTCACTTTTGTATAGGGTCAACATGCAATAAATCAAATGAAGAGAGGGAAATCACCAGGCCCTGACAACATACTCATAGACACAATCAAGGAGGGAGGAGACACAATAACCAACGAACTAGTCAAACTTTACACTGCATGTATGCAAACGGGGAGGGTACCGCATCAATGGAAAGAAGCCACAATGATAATTCTGCACAAAAAGGGGGACAAGCGAGATCTAAAGAACTACAGACCCATCAGCCTCCTCTCAAACCTGTACAAGCTGTATACGAAAATCATCACTAACCGGCTAGAGAAAATCCTTGATAACAACCAACCAAGGGAGCAGGCAGGCTTCAAAAGGGGTTTCTCAACTATGGATCACATCCACACCATAAATCAACTGAAAGAAAAATGCCAAGAATTTAACATTCCTCTATGCGTAGCATTTGTAGACTACGAAAAGGCATTTGACTCTGTCGAAACCTATGCAGTACTGAAGGCACTCCAAGACCAAGGAATCAATAATGCATACCTCAAGATCCTTAAAGATATCTATTCAGACTGCTACAACACTGTCAAAATGCACAAGGACAGCAACAAAATCATGATTAGAAAGGGAGTTCGACAGGGAGACACCGGCTCACCAAAATTCTTTACTGCTTGCCTAGAGAGCATCTTCAGAACATTAGACTGGTCATCAAAGGGAAGCAACATAAACGGGGGAAAAATGAGCCATTTAAGATTTGCAGACGATATCGTCATCATGTCTGACAACTTAAACGACCTCGAAATAATGCTGCAAGAACTGGACAATGCAAGCCGACTAACAGGTCTCAATATGAACATGAAGAAGACTAAAGTCATGGTAGGATCAGCCAAAGTCCCAAAACAAATCCAAGTGAATGGTACCAAAATGGAGCAAGTAGAGGAGTATATTTATCTAGGACAGCGCTTCTCTCTACAAGACAAAAACCAAGATAACGAAATAAGAAGAAGGATCAAAGCTGGATGGCAAGCCTTTGGCATATACAGCACCATCATGAAAGGCGAACTTCCATTATGCCTGAAAAGGAAAGTATATAACCAGTGCATCATCCCAGCAATCTCATACGCTGCAGAAACATGGACACTAACGTCAAAAATGGAAAGAAAGCTAGCAGCATCTCAACACAACATGGAAAGAAGTATCCTAAATATCACATACAAAGACAGAAAACAAACAAATGGATCAGGGAGCAAACGAAAGTCCAGGACATCCTTGAAATAGTGAAAAGAAGAAAATGGAACTGGGCGGGCCACATCAGCCGCAGGTATGACAATCGCTGGAGTGCAGCAATCACTCACTGGACACCATATGAGGGAAAACGTAACAGGGGACGCCAAAGAAAAGATGGAGAGATGAGCTGCAACAGTACTGGGGAAAGGTTAATTGGTACCAACAGGCACTGAACAGAGTCATTTGGAGACAGCATGCTGAGGCCTTCATCCTGCAGTGGATCGATAATGGCTGAAAAAGTAAAAGTAAAACAGTATAGATCAACAGCGCTATTACCAAGATTCGCACGATTCAGAAGGAGCTTTTGAAGACATTGGGGCAACCTCAAAAGTGTATAAATAACATTAACCGTTGTTTCTCTATCCTTCAAACTATGTGGGGGGGATGCAATCGATATCAGTAGTGATCAATATGATCAGGTCAAGAAGGTCAACAAAAAAATCAGTGAACAATAAAAGAGCGTTCTCTTGACTGCAGGGATGCATGAGTGAATCAGAAAGCTTGTGAAGGGGATCTTGATTCAAATGGAGTACCATAAGATCAGTCAGGTGTGTTTCTCCGAATCTTTTCCCATGAATATTTAATGATGGTCGTCGGTTGCCTTGGAGGCAAGATATATCCTCGTTGTCACGCAATTGTCCGCTTGATGTCTATCGTACGATGTACCCCCAACAACCCAAACAGATATAATTTAGATTAGAATTAAATTAAAAATGTTATTGATTGTTATCCAAACATATAGGATCATTCTCATTTCTTTTAACAAAGGATAACAACAATTAAAATCATAGTGTAACAAAGGTAATTGAGTGCAAATATCAAATAACATATGACCCCGTGCCTCTTCTGGAATACAATACAGAGATGAAAATGAATTACATTTCTTATAATTGTTTTTACAATCTTGATTTTTTTCTCTTCATTTTCTTTGTTTAATCGAGTAAAAGAAAAAAAGAAAAAAAACAATATTTAAAAAAAAATATTCAAATTCAAATTCGAATTCAATTTTCTTGCTTAAATTTTAAATGTGTAGGGTCATTTTCAATATTCTGTTAACGAAGGATAATGAAAATCAAGGTTATAGTATAAAATAGATTTCACAAAAATATTTGAGTACAATTAAGAGCCAAATTACATTACAAAAATCTTCTTATGTGCCCTAACTGTGTATCAAAAGAAAT
Source organism: Mesocentrotus franciscanus (assembly GCA_037976565.1). Classification (NCBI taxonomy): domain Eukaryota; kingdom Metazoa; phylum Echinodermata; class Echinoidea; order Camarodonta; family Strongylocentrotidae; genus Mesocentrotus; species Mesocentrotus franciscanus. The sequence continues at coordinate 11,442,175 of CP137676.1, forward strand.
CTTTTTTTTTAAATAGTAAAAAACGAAGATTTTGAGAAGGGAAAGAGAAAGTGATTTCTGATAGAGGCATGTGATGTGATTTCATAAGTATTACTACTAGGTTATTAGGGATAAAATATATATGTTTACATTACCTGGTAACCTCGGTTACAATACCAAACAATTTTTTTGTTTTTCGTCTGAACAAAATCATTTTATGAAATATGCTTAGTATGACTGGTTTAGTAAGGCTGTCACGGTAAGGGGTCAAGATCCGTCATCAATATACCAAAATAATTCCACGACATCATATTAAAAGGACTTGGTAACATTGTTCAGATGAGAGCAAATGGTGCCAAGGTAGTCACTTCAATGCTAGATGTATAATTAAATATAATTTGAAAGTTTGAGTAAAAACAGACCATTGTTAATGATACAAATTGGGAAAAAATGATCTGATCGATTTTTTAAATCTCCCTTCTATAATATTATAATTTAATTAAATTTTAGGTGTAAAACGTTATTATGAAATGGAAAAATATATATACCAAACAAATCTCAGAGAGAATAAATTGAGGAAAAAATGGTTTCACTTTAGAAAGTATTTTGAGATTAATTTAATTAATTTAATTAATTAATTTAAAATACTAATTTTGTCATAAATGTTTGTACTTATCTGCCACAAAGTTTTCGGACGTGATGATTATCATCTGTGTTAAGCCAGTATATGTATGGAAATTATTTCTTTAATCATTTGTATATAATGTAGGGATATACTGTATATGATGGAATTTGTTTTGAAAATAAAGAACCCTATGGAAGGGGGGAATTAGGTGAATGTAAATCGTCACAAAGCAATGAATTGGCTCTATATACCATTCCAAACATTTAAGTGTTGAAAGATTTTTAATAGCCTGTTTTATGTCTTATTTTCATGGAAAAAATGGTTGGGATAATTCAAAAATTGGTTGGGAGAATATACTGTAAGACGGTGTTACACAGTGACGAATTCAAAGAAAACCATAAATATCTTCGTGGTTTGAGAATTTTTTCAGGATTTGTTTGCAGTTTTAGTTTAGTACAGTAGAAGGAATATAATAGGTAACATTTCATACAAAAATTACGCAGTTTTTTCATCAACCTTCAACAATGTTAAAGGTTCACTTTAAACGGACATTAGGTGATACGCCTGTGATCAGGGCCCTGTATTACAAAGAGTTGCGATTGATTTAAATCAACCGCAACTTAAAATTAGTTGCAACTGTGTACTTAAAGGCATCGTTTAACAATGTGACAATCTGAGATGCACGGCCCTACGTGTTACCAGTGTCTGTGATATGGTGTAATATAGAAGCCCTAAAAAAATTGCGCTTTAAAATGATCAAAAAAGTAAAAATCTCTGAGTGACCGGTTTTACCATACTCGTTTTCCCCAATAGACTGTAGTGTTATGAAAACCGCTAGGGAAACGCAAATTTGGTTTCGATTTCCAATCATAAATATCTTGATAATCAGACAGGCGATCGGCTTGTAAAAGTCAAGGGGTTCCTGACTGACCTCAAGGTTTATAATTATCATTGCAGCATGAGCTAAATCCAGGATTTTGTTTCAGAATCTGAGACAAAGTTACCGTATCCCTTTAAGAGATAGGAGTTGCGATTTAATTCAGTTTGACATTGATTCGAATTAATCGAAACTCATTTATAAACGGGGGCCCTATAAAAACAGCAGACATAATCGATTGTGGTACCCTACACCGTCTTACGATTTCTTTCACAGTCAACCAATCCATCGATTTTTAAATCTAAACTTATTGTGACCACCATGGTAAGACCAGGCTGACTAAAAAAATAGAGACACGCACTCAATAATCAACAGTGTAACGGCAAACATGAATGAATGATGATGAAAACTGTCTAGGGTTTCGATTTTAAAGGGCCCATGCAGTAATCATCTATTGCAAAAATGCTAACGAATTCTAAAATATATTCCATGTGTAAACATTCTAGATAATTATGATATTTTTTTAAAATAATTATTCTGAATAGAAAGGCATCTAATATTGCCATCTATATACAATCAGTCCGAATAGAAATTCGTGATTATTTGTGTGACGGACAAGGCCAGCGACAAGGCAAAGAAAATAAAAAGTATGAATATGTATAATGGTGATTTCGACTGCCTCCTTAGCACTGGTGGTAGCCCAACTAGTGGCATGGTGAAAGTGGGGGTGGAGAGCACTCGAATACGAAGTGGATAGAAGCGGAAATAAAAAGGCCATCGATGGAGGGGGTATAAAAAGGGTCGTATCAACTTCTTTTCACGTTGCCTTCCCTATCTTCCTATAAAGTCTCTCTCTCTCTCTCCCCTCCCTCTCTCTCTCCCTCCCTCTCTCACTCTCTCTCTCACACCCACCCACTCTCTCTCTCTCTCTCTCTCCTCCCTCCCCCCCCTCTCTCTCTCTCTCGTTTCCCAATAATATTCGATGGGGGCACGCCCCCGTACCCCCAGTAGCTACGCCGCTATTCGCACATAAATTGTGTGAAGCTCCGAATGTTGGTAATGTTCGTGCTGCCATGTGCACAATGTCGATTTAAATTAACATTTCCAGAAGCGGAGAACTTAACCTTCAATTCCAAAATGCACAGCTGGGTTTCTATCGCTCTAAACTCCCCGTCTCTCAAAATGTCTGGCTGTGAGCATGAGCGTTGTAACGTAGAGGTGTCGTGGTCGAGTGGATACGTCGCCGGACTATCGATCACAAGGTCCGCGGTTCGAGTCCCGCCGCGGCACTAATGTCCTTTGGCAAGACATTGATCTACATTTGCCACACTCCACCCAGGTGAAGTAAATGGGGACCTGGTAGGAATTTATTCCTTGAAACGCAGAGCGCGTGACAGCTGCACTGCTAAAGCCAGGGTAATTATTAACTGATAAAGTAAGTGTTAGGCGCTATATAAGCAAATATAATTATTATTTGGAAGGTAGGAGAAATGTAGCCATCATTACTGCATGTTTGTCTTTAGATCTATATGTAGTATATCAAGTTACTAGAGACGGTTAATCGTCCCAAATGATTATATGATAAATGACAATACTATCAGGTGTTGTAATGAGTCCTTCTAATCATAGTTGAACCATAAATAGAGAGGCGCGATGGCATAGTGACAGAGCAGTGGCTCGTAACCGAGAGGTCCCGGGTTGGAAACCAAATCGATCCGCTACTGCCAATTTGGTAAGGCATAAATTCTCATTACCATGTCCGTCGGAGGGGACTTAAAGCCGTCGGTCCCCTGGTTGCTTACACACAAGCATATTACACATGCTTTCTTAGCAGTCAGTTAAAACAAACCAACTAACCAAATATGTCGTCTCTTCCGCTCTGTCCACGATAACCTTTAGGGGGAGTCAGTAAAAGTTTATAATTTTTTTTCTTCTTCAAAATAATATATATTAGAAACTTTTCATCGATGGATATTACTTCTAAAAGGTTTTACATTAACTACAAAATGCTATTATTTCACATTGGAAGTGAAACGCGTATCACTTAAGCTTTACATTAAAATCCACCATCGAACATATTCTCTTAAACTTGAGATATAACAATATTTCAGTTTATAAATAAGGTGAAAACTCCTGTTACATATACACAAGACCATGATAATGTATACATTAATGTGATCAATCGCAATTATTCTAGGCTGGTCTAGTCTGGTCTAGTCTGGTCTAGTCTGGTCTAGTCTGGCTTTCCAAATAGACAAATCGAACTATTTCGAAATGCCACAATGGATTTAGACATGCTGACAGACTACGTGGTATTCAATTGTTCCACTGATCCATCAAATGAACATTCACTTGCCTCATATATAGAATGATTGCCGCGTTTTGCCCTAACCATGGACCCTGAAAGTGTTCGGGAGTAGCCTTGCTTCCAGAGTACTCATGATGATTGTGACAATACGGTTTACCCTTGCTCTATAAAGAGTTTATATCGTCTCAGAGCATTCTATGACCCTTTAGATTGATTAATAAAGCAGATACAAACTTTATTTATCACGACGAAATAATATTCTCACAATCATTGAAAAGAGGTAATAACAAAACCTTATTCCAACTTTATAGGAAGCAGTGTAGATAGCGTAAAAGGGTTTGATGTCCTTGCAGCGGTTAGCGACCACAAATCGAATAACCAGAAAGGCGTACTGTTGTATTCTATGTATCTTTTAAATTTGTTTTAATTTGTTTCTAAATTGTGAGCAATTCAGCCATTGGCTGCTAATCACGATTTGTATTAAACGATCAATAAATAAATAAATATATATGCGTATACGCCCTTCTAGCTCTCAACAGACTTCTCTACATGCTACATAAAGGGATAGTCACTCTGAGAAGCGTTGTGGCGTGCGCCTGTAATCCAGCTAACAATGGAAGTTACAAACTGATTCAGCCGAGGACGCAGGTTCGAGACTGAGTCACGTCTTTCGGATGGTGACGTTAAAGGTCGGTCCCCAGACGTAAATAATCATATCTGATTGATACACGTCTGTAAAAACCCAATTACACACACACACACACACACACAGCAAAAATTATCGGTTGACTGCACGGAAGACAGGCTAATGCAGGTAGGGCAACGTCCTTGATACCTTTATCTGAATTACAAGAACGCGATTTATCAGTATTCCATCTCGCTTCAAGTGTCATAATGTCAAATAGCAGGTATCATGTTCGCACTTGAACATACTTGAAGTTGTTGAGTCGTATGACAAGGAAGGATATAGAAGTATATCAATAAAGAAAGAAACCTAGAGATAGAGAGAAGAATACAAAAGAGAAAGAGGGCTATAAGTATCATGTATATTATCTGATTATATACACATTTACATATACATTTATATATACATTTATATATACATTTATATATACATTTGTATCATATATATTTACATATACATTTATGTAGTCCTACATCATAGAGATCCTATATTACTCTAATACATAATATGTATAGGATCTTTATGGCCTGCGTAGATATGCCATAATGCATCGGGTGCAAACTTGAAGATTTTCCATCGGAAGGATAATTTCGAGCTTGCATGAATCTATAATATATATTATTTTAAACATAATTATGTAGAATTAAAATTAATTAGCAAATACTCTAGGGATATTAGGAATAATATTAATAATAATAATAGTGAATTAGTGATAATAGGTCTTATGTCAAGGTGAACAAAGCAACCGTAACATACATGCTGTGAATTAAGTTTAAAACAAAAATATTCCTCTGATTTGATTGAATATAATCGGGACATCCCAGTAGACCGACAGCCCACAATGCCGGTTTCGTGAGAAGCAAAAATTGCCAGAAAAGATGCCAGAAGCCCCCGTGAGACCAGGCATGTCGGTCTCGTATAGGCTCGTAGGCTGTTGCGATTCATTGTTTCCTGCATCAACATTTTGAACAAAGAGAAAATCGTGAACATAATTATTAGTATAATTTGATTCGAATGATTATATCAAACTCGAAATCCATGCTTGTCACAATTGAATACAGATATTGGTTGGTGATTAATCTTGTTGCCTAATAAATAACATGATGTAAATGATTTTCCTATAAGCGCTAATCAAGCGCTAATCACAGATGTATAAATCAAACTCTTACAACAATATGATAACCATTGTTCTGTTATCGTTATCTGCGTGCTAAAGCGTGCGCCAAACAATTCACAAATGTTATGTTAAAGATGACAGTCTAACGCCTCTACATGCTTATCACACGTATAGTTAAAATACCAGGATTATGACGTGGATCAAAGTTTGACGAAGACATTTGTGTGGGAGTGTGTCACGGTGGGTGTGCGTGTGTTTGATTTGATAATTATAGAAATGAATGTGGGCATTAAAAAAAACTCCTCCTTGACGTAGCCAGCTCAAGATGGAGCCCGCGTGTACCCCCTTCCAAATATGTCGGCAAAGTTTTAAAAATGAATAAATAATACCCAAATGAATAATTAAATAAATTAATGAATTAATAAAAATGATTAATTAGAAAATAAATAATTAAATGAATGAATAAAGAAATAGATAAAGAAATAATGAATGAGTGATTGAATGAATGAATTTATATAATGAATTCATAATTGTAAAGACACCCCCCCCAGACTCCACCACGCCCCTAGCCGTTTAGGGCACATGGGGCTGTCCAGTATTTTCATTTTTTGGAGTCGCTACCGCAATATTTTATGGAATAAATCACTCTGATTATGATGATTCGAACAAAGGTAAAGTGTGCACTATTGTCGTCTAAAAAGATAAGGCGCTTACAGTCTAACAGGGTGGAACCAAGTTTCTTTGTGAAAAATATAGAGGGTGGGGGGGGGGGGATCCGACAATTTTTTGACAAGCAGTAATAAAAGGTTATCCACTAAAAATGAAAAGGGGCACATTATCTTTTGCGCACTTTTAAGCAATGCCACATTTGTTATAAGGGGCACAGACCGGTTGTGCCTCTGCCCCTATATCCTTAAACACGATCCTATGCAAACTTTCGATATCAAGCATGGGTGAATGCGATACCAATCATTCCTTTGATGGATCATCCTTATTTACATTTATGACAAAACAATCTGAACAATGCTTCTTTGCACACACACGCTACACTCGATAACGTATCGCGTTATTTGCATACCCTCAGAAAAATTGTCCTCAAAACTGATGGTTGACCTTACCAGAACCATATTTTACAGCACTGTATAGATTCCGATTTTGAACTTTCATACAACATAAATGCTATTTAAAACTTAACAGTTTTGTCTACCCAGGGAGTTGGAATGGGTACTCCCCGGTGGCCTGGTCTACCTGTGCTTGCAAATACGACGTAAGAATACTTTGCTAAAATAATGCCCCATCATGTCGCTCCTGTCTAACAATCTCAGTGTATCGATAATATTATTGAACCATTTTTATGATCGCTTATGAATATTAAACTGAAAAGTTTGGAAATAGGATCAACCGCTTGAATCCGCCCACAATAGCAAATTTAAACGAACAGGTTATACCTCGAACTTTGAATTCCCCGTATAGCGGATTCTCGTAATGTTAATTTAGATGAACGCACATTTTCCAGTTGAAAAATAGTACATTGGCCTGTTACGATGTATTTTATCTTAACTATGTTAATAGCCAGAATGAAAATTACATTAAAGCTCCACTGTACTACTTGTAGCTACTTGCTGCCTCTATATAGAAAAAATGCCTAAGCGGTGCCCGTTGGTCCCCCATGATCCTCTTTTTCTTATGTTAATTGAGAGCTGATTTGATGAGATAACTACCTGTCAGTGACCACGCTAATCCCTCTAATCCTTCCTGGTCAAACTAGTGCAGAGGGGCTTTAAATAGATGTAAGGAAAGGTGGGACAAAAATTTCGATGATACATTTTGATGTTTATATAGCGGTTCATACATCGATGATGTCTCTTAGCGCTTTAGAGATATATTATTACCCCGGTCATCGGATTCAGACTTGCCCGCACACAATGTGTTCACATTCTCCAATCCCTGGGGAACATTCCAGCCAGACGCCATTTCACAGACGCTCACAATGCTGAGCAAACTGCATAATATTCTTAGAAGTCTTGTTGACATTAAGACATGTGTATATAAGGTAATGATCACTTAAGGATATCTTTGCTACGTCATTTATTATATGCTTATCTGGTACAGAAGTAAGAATATGGTCTAAACATTTAGATGAGGTGCCTGTAACCCTGGTGGGTTTATGGATCAATTGCGTTAATGAGAAGAGATTTTCAATCATATTAATAGGATTATCACTAAAACTTGCATCAAACTTATAATCATAATTAAGATCACCCAGTATAACTAGGTCCTTGTCTTCAGATGCTACTTTCTCAAAAATATCAAGCATATTATCAAAATAAGAAGAGTCAGAATTCGGTGGTCTATACAAACACCCAACGATAAGTTTATCAGACTTCAATGATAATGCAATCCAGGTAGCCTCTTAACTGTTACTTAACAAGTTATATCTTTCTAAAAAAACTATCGTATTACGAACATATATACAGACGCCACCTCCTCTAGTGTTGTTATTCCTGTCTCTTCTTATTAAGTGATAACCATCAATTTTGACTACGCTATCATCTATAAAGTCATGCAACTAATGTCTCCGTAAGACATAAAATATCTAGATTAATCTTAGAGATCAGAAAACGTATTTCATCTATCTTCCCATGAAGACTTCGAACATTCAGATGACCAAATTTTAAACCTTTGAGTTTAGAGAGTTTATTAGCACACTTGTCATGCTCATTAGGAAATGAAAGTAAATCACTTTGCTTCAAAGATACTTCGGTTTCAAAGGCACACTCTTCCTGGCCTGCAACCTAGTAATAGCACATTTTGTCTACAAGTCGTGTGCATGAAAACATTTTACTGTACATAGTTCTTTCATAATGAACTAAATAGAGGATAATCACAGGGCGGTAGAAGTCTATGTCCTTAATAGTTTCAAGTATATGTGGCTAGGCACTTGATAAAGAAGTATGAATTTGAGTATTGACGGAAATTGCCTCTCCAAAGCTATTATTTGTAAGATAATTGTTCCAAGTAACACATGAATACAATAGTTTGTGGTTAGGCACTTGATAAAGAAGTATGAATATGTATATGAGTAAAGACGGAAATTGTCTCTCCGAAGCTATTATTCCCATTTATGAGAGTAAACAATAGACCTGACGCTGAACATTCAAAGAGCCGTCACTTCTTCATCATCATTAGCCTACATTAGATACATTTCAGAGGGTAAATTGTCATTAATTTTAAATTGGTCCAATGTAGCTTGGTCCAATTGCTATATGGTCTAACATCATTCCATCTCACATCACTTCGTCCATTGAAATTTCAAATGACAACGAACCTTTCAGAGAACTCTATTTTTGATACCGTTCAATTCAAAGTAATATTGATTTTATTTTCTTTCAGCGTGTTAAGTGATTCTTTCCGATTTTTTTAATAACCATGATAACGAAATAATAATGTTCAGAGTACCAGGAGTGTAGTGTGTACTAAAGTAGGTACTGGCGAATGGGCTACAATGGAGGGGGTGAAACCAAGATAAAAGGGAGAGGGGGAAGAGAACATGAAAAAGGAGACGCTATGACCCCATCCCCTCACACCTTCCCCCCTAATAAATGATAATAGTCACATGTTGTGTTTCAAAGCGCTTTACATTGTCATTTTTATTAACTTTTGTCAGTGCATTTAGTTGCTAATCCGCACATGATAGTGCACACGCTCCGCTCCCTGGGGAGTATTACGACAAGGCGCCATTACAAGCGCAAACATGCCAATCCAACCACTGTAACGTTCGCATCCTACCGGGTAACCATAGAAGTGGCAAATGTAGATTAATGTCTTGCAAAGGGCATTGGTGCCGCGGTGGGACTCGAACCGCAAATCATGTGATTCACAGTCCGGTAATATATCCACTAGACCGCGGAACCTATATATGGGATTGTCACGTCCCGTTTCATGCACCTAGTAAGACAGGCGACCCCCCCCCCCTCTCCTCTCACCCTTCGTGATGCCCGTGCCCAACCAATGTTGAGACGAGTTGGCTCAGTGGATAGAGCAGTGGTCTCGTAACTGGGAGGACGCGGGTTCAAACTAGGTCGATGTGCTAGTGTCTTTTGGGAAGGTATTAGTCCTCATTACTAAGTCCCTCAGAGAGGACTTAAAGCGGTTGGTCTTTGGTTGCTTAAGCATAATCATAAGCATAAAAGCATACACATGCTTTCTTAGCAGTCAGGTAAATAAGCCATCAAACCAACCAACCAACCAATCTAAACATGGCAATTAGCGCATCAAGAAGTTACTATCGCAAACTCGTAAAGCCCGCGTTAATAAACTAAGTAGTGAAATCGGTTGGTGTTTTTGATAATGAAGGAGTTTATGGAGACTATCAGTCGCCCAAATGGCCCAGGGAAATATGGAACACTGCACCAAACTCTTGGATGGTACATTTAAAAAGCTAAAGAATACAACAACAAAAACAAAAACAGTGTAACACTAACAGAATCGCCTCATACAGAACTGTCTATTGCCGTTATGACGTGTACAAGATATATGACCAACACTATTCATCATTAGGAAGAAATTAAAATATTGGGGGGTGGGTAAACTTTTTTCTGTTATTTTAGTTAGGAGATTACACAGATAATCGGGTGTCTATTGTTCTACGAATGCTCGGGAAGTGAATAATGGGGGAAAGAAATGACCATCCTCGTTAACTTTGTGTATTTTATGTGATCGGCTCATTGCGTTTATTTGCCTACCAGCATAAATCTTTTGCAGACCAAATATGTTTATGTATTGTGTAACCATGCATAGCTATACTAGCTTTGTGAATACTCGTTTAATGTATGTAGGTTTAGCGTGTTCTGCAGTACAACCGTGCAGGGAGATATGACTGGTACGACTACCGTGTGATTGTTTTTACTAGCCGATCACTACTATAGGCATAGACGGTCAGTACAGATATTGCAAGAGAAAACGTATTGCTATTAGTATTTATGAATATCACGTTCTCCTCTCGATTATGGTAGGATGTATTGATTTAATAATCATATTGATAATTTTTGTTTCTATATTTTTTCCTCCACCATGTCCACAGGGATTTGATTGATTTTCATTTGCAACAAATTAACAAACATATTCAAGGTAATTTACATTTATATAAATAAAATTGACTACTCAAGATTAAAATATTCGTTGAACTGTTGAGTTAACAAAAGACATACATTATTTTCAATAATGTATTTCTGATGTTCATGGAGAAAATGGAAAACAATGAAAAAGACATATTATCATAATGATAATAACGATAATAATAATAATAATGATAATCATACAATGGAAAAAATACAACGAAAGGAGAGAAAATAAACATTTTGCAGAATATAAAAAAACATGACTAGTATGAAGTAATCATACACTAATCAGTACTTCTGGGACCCGTTTCACAAAGCCTTTTTTCAATGACAAATGAAGAAGAAGAAAAAATCAGTGACAAATCTGCTGATAACCAATCAGAAGCAATGATTTCACTAGCTTATAACAAAAACTGTCATTTGTCACTGATGACAAGTTTTGTCAAATGGGGCCCTGGTGCGTACTAACACTGGTATATAGCAATCATATTCTGTAGCAATATTGAAGTAATAATTAGCTCTATCGATGTATGCATGGTTATATATATTCAATACACTCAAATCCAGTTTACATGTATTATGTAAACCGGAATCGAGATGATGATAACATACTATAATCATAGTAGGTCCATGGTATAAATTGTATTATTCCTCCCTCAAAATGTCAGCTCTAACCTCGAATGCATATTCCATGGATGTATTAGGTCCATGCATTACATTTTTATCAGTCGTGATTTAACTTAATGAATACAATTTCTGTCACCAAAATAAATAGTAAAAACGATAAACAAAATTATGGCAAATGCCGAGAAAATGTTGCTGTATCAAATAAATGTTGTGTGATCTCCTCTCTCGTTGTATGGAAAGCTTTTTATTAGCCGTAATGAAAACACTTTTAACCGCTATTACACACGGACAGTACAAAGAATATTGCCACTCCCGAGAAAATAATATATGTTGCGGTATCACAGCAATAGCGATAGCACGTACAGGCCTAATCTGTATATATCAAAATAATAAATGGCGCGTGTTCTTTTAGGTGAGTCATATACCCCTAATGGAGTGAGTGAGGCCTTCTTCTTCGAATGAGAAGTAAATTAACCGTCGAACATTACGGAGCCCTGGTCTGGATGATGCTGACAAGATGGATGGGAGAATTGAAGAGAGAATGGGATTGGTTATCAATGAAGCGGGATAGAGGGACCAAATAGGATGCAGGCATCTGATGACATCACTCAGAAAAGGCGGGGTGAAGGCTATAGAAGGTTGCCATATGTTTCATAAAATTCTCCTTTTGAAGATTATTTGTATCTAGTTGGAGGCTCGATCGTCGATGCTTTGAATATGTGAAAAGTTAAGGTTATTGCAATGGCATAGGTATCAACTCAGCATTTCGTGTCTTCAAAATAATAAACTTACTTCCCCATAATTGGGTGTGTACAATTTAGGTATCTCGTTAGAAAACAAACAAACAAAATCATTGTCGAAAATTTTGTGTCCTGCTGCTGATGTCCATTATGTTAAAGCATTCATGAAAAGAAAAAACCCTGCTATCTACTTCTTTCACGTCAGTAACGGGAGATTTCTTCTTCATAATTTCACACTCGTAGGAGGTCAAAATGGCAAAACCTTAGGAATTTAGACTGTATAAATTATTATGTGGGCGTTCAGTCTTTAGTGTTCACTATGTGAAAATCTTTCTTTGGGATAATAAGATTATTGTGGATGTGACTAATAGCCAAACTATAGAAAGGGTCAGGCCTATACAATTGCATTCCCGACTTCCAACAACAACAACAACAACAACAACAACAACGACAACAACAACAAGGGGATGTATGATATAGAGCGCATATACATGGATTGTCTAGCATTTTGTATCTCCAATCTGTACTTAATTTCATTGACATGCTTTTGCTATGGGGTCGTCTGCTCTCCTAGTGTAAAGGAAGAGAGAGCGAGAGAAGAGGTACAGAGAGAGAGGGAGGGAAAGAGAGAGGGAGAGGGAAGGGAGGGAGGGAGAGAGAGAGAGGCAGGGGAGAGAGGGAGAGGGAGGAGGGAGGGAGGGAGAGAGAGAGGGGGAGGGAGGGAGGGAGAGAGAGAGGGGGATGATAGAGAGGGGAGGAGGGAAGGAGGGAGGGAGAGGGGAAGGGAGGGCGGAAGAGAGGGGAAGGAGGGAGATAGAGAGAGATAGAGAGGGGGAGGGAGGGAGAGGGGAGGAGAGAGGGAGAGGGAGAGAGAGAGAGAGAGAGATAGAGAGTGTGTGTGTGTGTGTGTGGGGGTCGCAATAGAGATCAGCGTCCAATATTGATCACCTTTTTCCAGTCTCCAAATAGAGTGAATCTTAATAAAGTAGAAAGGGCGACCCTAACATAATGACTTCATCTTCCTAATCTTACGTGACACTATCACAGCCATGCATTTTAAAGAAAATTTAATAGTTGAGTACTGGTCGTGCGATTAAATTGTGAAAGAAACTGTCTGGGATCAACTGTGAAAGGTTGCGGTTGGTTAGGAACCGAATTTTACCATGAGGTTTCAAAATGATCAAAAATGAAAAGGAATTGATGTCATCTTGCTGAAGAGCACAAGCACTATACACGCAGACATTGACCAGGGAGGTGCATTGACATATGGGACTACACACAAAATATCCGGTCTAAACTTTTCAGCTATTTCTTATCATAAGATTTCGAATCTGAGCGCATTTGAAGAGCAATCCTTCTTATGAGACGTGTCTACTATCATAGTCTTACAATTTGACATGCAAATAATGAGAAAGTTCACAAATTATGATTTCCCCAACTTGACCAGAACTCAACATTCTCTTTAAGTTCGACAGAGGGACCTAGGTGTGGGGGCTGTTAAATTTCAACATCACTCCCGCTCTGATGATGATGTAATGATGGGTGTGATTAAAATTGAAGATTGCTGGTTCCGCATTACAGATCCCTACATTATTAAAGGTGTATGGGGCCACTATAGGTTACTTACTTCGTCATTTTCTCTGCCTCATTAATATAAACGTTATCATGGCTTGTGAAATCCCTTCTTTGGGATAGCCTTCCTGCTTCATTAATGTAACACCATTGGAAACGAAGAAATCGGTCTTATGAAAATTGCTTCTTTGGAACAATGTCCCCTGCCTCGTTAATGAGATACCACTGGAAATTGAGAAATTGGTCTTATGGAAATTGCTTCCTTGGAACAACCCTCTGCCTCATCAATGTAACAAAATTGGAAACGGAAAAATGAAGCTTATAATTATGTTACAGCATGTTTTCCCAAAGAAAAGGAAACAGATGTCATTGATATACTGTTATACAGTCATGATGAAGACAGATTCTTCAATGTTGGATCGATTGCCTAGATTTTGATGGGTTTGTGAAGGTTGTGAAAATAAATACCATTATATTGATGAAAAAGGATGTAATTTTAATATTTTATTTTCAAAGTAGGAAGAGGGTGGTAGAGAAATCTAGAATCGCGAATGTATTCAAAACCATTAGGTGATTGAAAGCACTTTAAAATTGGGTAGGTCTATTTTTCACTTTGTTATATTTTGTCTAAAGGAAATGTCAGATGAATACTGATAATCATCAGTAGAGGTGCTGTGGTCTAGTGGATAAGTCACCCGACTGCAGATCACAAGGTACGGGGTTCAAATCCCAGCCCGACACTAAAGTCCTTTGGCAAGACATAAATCTACATTTGCCACTCTCCACCCAGGTGTTAAATGGGTACCCGGTAGGATGCGAAAGTTGATGTAGTTTGCTCAGCATTATGAGCGGCTGTAAAATTACGCCTCAGGCTGGAATGCTCCCCAGGGAGTGGAGAATGTGCATACATTGTGTGCGGGCAAGCCTGAACCCGATGACCGGGGTAATAATATATCTGTAAAGCGCTTAGAGATATCGTTGATGCATTAAGCGCTATATAAAAGCGAAATATTATTATTATTATTAAACCGTGTTCATAAACAAATTTCAAGGCTGACATAGGAAGCATTTTATACGTTATTGATGATGTTTCTCCAGATGAATCTTCTGCAACACGAGGAAATCGTCGGTTTCAAAAAGTTTCTTCTAGATATTAAATAAATTCTTCTTCTTGGCTTAGAGAGAAACAATTTTTTGAAATAGCAATAACTGACTCCTCTTTTTTCTTGTAAACCTTGGTTTAAGGACTGTTTACATATTAAAACAAGAACAGCCCAGGAGGCCAACAATGTCGGCCTGGCGGGCCTTTTGAAAAGTTGTCTGGGAGTTCAAGAGACCAGAAGTCCACGAAAGTTTCGATCTTGCAGGCCATCTGACACCGTCCTTGAAGGTTCATGAGACCAACATTATCGGTCTCATGAACCGTCGGTCTACTGGAAGACTTTCGAAATAAATTCCTTATGACCATGATAGACAAAATGGCTGATCTTTTAAAGCATATTGTCGACCTCTTGATACATAATCATGATAATGCTTTTCGGTGCACTTTAGATTGGTTTTAAAGGTACATGTACTATGTCCCATTTGCAGGCCCAAAAAATGAAAAGGTTAAATTCCGACGGCATTTGAAAGACAATACTAATTTAGAACTTCCCTCAAAACGAAAGGGCTTGAGATTAGCTTTTAGTGGGAAAATAACGACCTTTAGTTGTCGAATCGACTTAAGTGATTGCAATCACCTAAGTAATAGTCTGATTTTCAGACCCTTTTACCGAATGGTCGTACGTTTTGTGCTGCACAAAGATTCAATCAGTTTAATTTTGGCCATTACAAGTAGTGGGTTATTGATGTAGACAAATGCTCATGTACCTGTTACAGCTCATTTTATGTATGTTATTACCAAAGAAAAAGATGTCAGTCAGTCACTCAATAGTGTCTGACAGTGAAGTCTAGAAGTAAACGGGTTTCCTTGCATAATTTGAATACTAGGACACTGCTAATGTTTAAATTTCACAGATAGGACATACATGACATATTCATAATTCCTGCAAAGTTCTACAGAATTTGATGTTGGCTGCAAAAGGGACATAGTATCTTTAAAAAAAGGAAAAAAGTCTTACTGCAACAGTATCGTAACTAAGAGGGAATTGGAGCACGTGCCCCACCCCCCTTCCCGTCGAATGGCAAAACAGAGGGGAAGTAGATGGGGAAAGAGAGGGGAGGAAAAGTTCAAGAAAAGAACAAGATAGGACCCCTCCCACCCCGACCCATCACCGGTGGCCATGTTATTTTACATTTTATCCACCGGACAAGGCCGATGCCCCTATGATCCTGGTGCCCCCTTACTTGTTGGACCCAAGCTACGACACTGCATTGCAATGTGACGAATTGCACAAAAGTGAACATTACAACAACGATCAGTTATTTTAATCCTTGGAAACGAAAATAATATCCTATTTTGAGTTGTGTATAAATCTTGCACATGACGTAAGCAACAATCGTGTTGGGATGTAGTTAACAAAACAAAAACAATATATATATATATATATACAGTCAAACCTGTCTATAGCGACCGCCCAAGGGAAACACAAAAAGTGGTCTTTGTAGACAGGTGGTCTTTGTACACAGGTTCCTTTAGTACATGTTTTAATGAGAAACCATTTTCAAGGGAAACACAGAATGTGGTCTTTGTAGACAGGTGGTCTTTGTAGACAGGTGGTCTTTGTAGACAGGTGGTCACTAAAGCAGGTTTGACTGTATATATATATATATATATATATATATAATTGGTTGGGAGTGTCCAATGCATTAAAAAGCAGCATAATCGTGTTGAGATGTCACAGTGTCCACTGTATTCCAAAGCAGCATACAATATAATGCCAGCGCCCGTCGATTTACTATACCCTTATCGATAATAGATTGCGAAGACATAATCTTTCATGTTAATACAAGTGTGGTTGGAGATGGTCGAGTGAGAAAATGTCAAATTTTGATTGTTCTACCCACATCGCTCACATGACATTAAAAAAACGATATCAAACTCGATAGTAATTCGTCAGCACGATTATGACTGGCGTCTGCAATGTGTCATCATGCATGCATCTATCTTAATTGGTTCTTTAGATTTAATGAAAATGCACGCTTGGTGGTGTAACCAATGAAGAATGGGAAGGGCGTGTGCCCCCTTTTTTAAAGGTCCATAAAATAATAATCTATCTATCTATATCTATACATTTACCGCTCTCTCTCTCTCTCTCTCTTACAATTCCCTCGCAATTAAGACGCATAACGTCACTGAATAAAATCAATGAGCAATCATGAGTGAGGTAGATACTGCGAATTGGCGGATTGAGGAGGGGGGTCACAGGGGCACGTGTACCCGGCAAAATACATTCTGGCATACTCACCCAATACTATAAAAAATAAATATTCCTCCTAATTGTAGTCCCCGAACGGCACTTTAAAAAGTTATAGCCTTCCAGTATCTGTTTCATTGAGACTAACATTATATTAATGTTTGGTGTATTGATAATCTGATCCGTGAATTAAGCAATCGTTTAGTATAGATTTCAAAGTGATAACGAATTTCATGTGGTAACAGAAAAAAAGGATTACTTTATTATCCAACTGCAAGATGATACTTAATTTACAAGCTGGAAAATTAATCTATACGTCACGTAAGGATGAGTAAAATAGAATCAAAATGCAAGTTCAATGAATTTCTATAATTTTTTCATTGAATACCCAGTAACTATTATTGTTTGATATTAAGGTAATTTTCAGTTTGAAATACAAAAACCCATTGTTTATTGAAGTGCTTGAAAATCTCGAGTTTCAGGATGTACCAAAGTACAAAAAATAATTTCCTTACAAAAATAGTAAGATAATTCTTAAGTGCGGAATTGCAGTCGTTGTCATCTTGATCATGATTTATGATTTATTATTATATATTATTATATTATTTTTGTTTCTTGAATTGAATAATGAAACAACAATTAAAATATGAAGAGCGAGTTTCGATATGACATCAAGAAACCAGTTGGAGCCGGATGAAGTGAACAGCGAAGGAGACAGAGAGAGAGAGACAGAGAGACAGAGAGACAGAGAGAGGGGGCTGGGTACATACAGAAGGCTACAGGCGGCAGAGGCAGTGGATGAGGAAATTAGAGAGAGAGAGAGAGAGAGAGAGAGAGAGGGGAGAGAGCAGACAGACAACTAGACATGACAGATAGACAGATAGATAGGCAAACATACAGACAGTTAGACAGAGGGTGGGGGGTCAGATAAAGAACAAAACCCAGATAGTCAATGAAATGAATCTAAGCCAGGAAAACTGACGGGATTCCAATTTTCCTTGACAACTTTTTTGGCAAAAAACATATAATTTTTCTTCGCGTCCTGTACAATTTGTTATACCAATGTGGTTACATATTGTCACCCATACAGGTTTTTGCATGTGTCTCGCTCCTATACTAGATTAGATAAGATAAGATAAGACAAGATATTTATTCGTCTTTCTTTCAAATGTCACATATAGAGCATTACATTAGGTCATTACACATTTACAATGCAAAAAAAAATATGACAATGATAAAAACAAAGTGAACTGAAAAAAAGACGAGGAGACCTTGGTCAAGGCAAAGTTTGCAAGTTGTAGGGTTCCCTCTGGACCAAATATTTGGTTGGTACATAAAAAAGCAATAAGATAAACATGATGGGAGTATATATTTGTGACTACCTAGGAATAAATTAAGAAAAAGGGGATATAAGAAACGAGAAGTGTACACAAAAATCGGGAGACTAGACTAGACAAGACGGGAGAAAAGAGAGAAAATATGAGAAATAAATAAAAGACTACAGCACATCGACAATAGGCACAGTACACAACGGGCACAAGACAACAGGGGGAGGGAATAAAAGGCTGACAATCTGAACATATTCAGTTAGACACATAATATCAACAAGAAGAAATTATACATCTATAGTAATACATAATAGATCTAGGCACCAAAATAACTACAAAAATGAACTATTCTATGAGTCACAGAATTTATCAAGAAGATAAACCTTAAGTGTACGCTTAAATGCAGAGAGACTGACAGATTGCTTAACGCTATATAGAGCCAAGAGAGTTCCAGAACCTAGGTCCAGTACAAACCAAAGTATTAAAAGTAAACTTTGTCCTTACTTGGGGTAAGTGAAACGCAGAGGCATTTCGTGTAGCATGGTCATGAACTTGACTATTTTTCCTTAAAATGTCGACAAGAGCCTGTGGTAGGACACCAGAATTGAACTCGTACATTAGAGCACCCAGTTGAAGGTGATAAATGTCTTGCACCTTTAAAATTCTATGCGTATAAACAAGTGGATTAGTGTGCGTACGAAAGCTAACGTTACAAATAATTCTTAAGATCCTCTTTTGAATCAAGTATAATTATTCAAGATTAGTTTTAAGAGAGTTACCCCAAGCAAGAACACCATAATTAAGATAGGGAAGGATTAATGTTGAATACATTATTAGAAGAATGTCTTTAGGAAAAATTGATTTCAATTTATGAATTACGCCACTGTTTTTTGACAATGTCTTACAGAGATGATTTACATGAATTTTCCAAATCATTTGCTCATCAATGTGCAAACCAAGGAATTTTGTGGATGATACCTTATCTATCAATACATTATTAAATTGTATTACCAAAAAACATATAATTTTTCTTTTGCAGATTTAAAGACAATTTATTTGCTCGAATCCACAAAGTAATTTTACTTAGTGCGAAATTAACCGTTTCTAACAGAGTTTGTGGATTTTTGTGTGAGTAGTACAAGCTGGAATTATCAGCAAATAAAATGAATGACAAAACGTCAGATGAGAAATGAAAGTCATTAATATATACAATAAACAAGAGCAGACCAAGGACAGATCCCTGAGGAACGCCGCATGTGACATTCTGTAACCCTGAATCAAAACCGTTTAAAGAAACAAATAGTTTCCTGTCAGATAAGTAGCTCTTAAACCAGTACAGAGCTGTGCCCCTGACACCATAATGTGATAAGTTCTCTAGCAAAATTTCATGATTATTCTGTAGTATCAAATGCCTTGGAATAATCAAGAAATATACCGATTGTGTGCATCTTTTTGTCTATTGCTTGTGAAATCGTATCTATAAAGTGCAGCAAGGCATGAGAGGTAGTATGTTTCTCTCGAAACCCAAACTGAAAGTTTGAGAATATTTTCTTTTGTTAAGAAATTCTAATGTTCTAACATAAATCACTTTCAATGATCTTTGAGAAGGAGGTTAAAAGGGAATAGGACGGTCACTATAGAAAGATTGGGGATCTCCCTTTTTAAAAACGGGTACTTTTGCAATTTTCATGTTTACAGGCAGGCGCGGATCCAGGATTTCTTAGGGGGGGAGGCCCAAATTCGAAATTATGCGAGCCAAATATTGGTACGTAATGAGCAAAAACGTTTTTTTTTTTTTTTTTTTTTTTTTTGGGGGGTAGACAAAAAATCTGCATAATATAATAAGCATATTTTGATACCTTATTCATGACACTGGCAGGTCACTCATTGGCGTGGGGTCCAGGGGGCTGAGCCCCCTGAAACTCAGGGATTTAAGGCATTTTATAACGGTCAGATAAGCATTCAGGGGCTTACCTTAGACCCCCTGGTGGGGTCGAGGGGGCGGACCCCCAGAAGCTTAGGGGTTTTTAGGCATTTAATTACGGTCAGATGAACATATTTTGATACCTTATTTGTGACACTCGCAGGTCACTATTATTGGCGAGGGGTCCAGGGGGCGAAGCCCCCGGAAGCTCAAGGGTTTTAGGCATTAAATTACAGTCAGGTGAGTATCCAGGGGCCCGTCTTGGGGTCCTTGGTTGGGTCCAGGGGGCAGAGCCCCCGGAAGCTCAGGGTTTTATGCGTTTAATTATGTTAAGTTGAGCTTTTTGTGATACCTTATTGACAGAAGCAGGACACTATTTGGCGTCGGGTCCAGGGGGCGGAGGCCCAGAAGCTCAAGGGTTTTAGGCGTTTAATTACTGTCAGATGAGCATATTTTGATACCTTATTTGTGACACTGGCAGGACAATAATTGGTGTGGGGTCCAGGGGCGGTGCCCCCAGAAGCTCAGGGGTTTTAGGCATTTTATAACGGTCAGATAAGTATTCAGGGGCCGCCTTAGGGCCGCTGGTGGGGTCGAGGGGGCGGAGCCTCCGGAAGCTCAGGTTTTAGGCATTTAATTACGGTCAGATGAACATATTTTTATACCTTATTTGTGAAACTCGCAGGTCACTAATTGGCGAGGGGTCAAGGGGGCGAGGCCCCCGGAAGCTCAAGGGTTTTAGGCATTAAATTACGGTCAGATGAGCATTTTTTATACCTTATTTGTGACACTAGCAGGACACTAATTAGCGTCGGGTCCAGGGGGCGGAGACCCCAGAAGCTCAGGGGTTTTAGGCATTAAATTACCGTTAGATGAGCATCCAGGGGCCCGCCTTAGACCCTAGGTGGAATCAAGGGGGCAGAGCCCCCGGAATCTCAGGGTTATAGGCATTTAATCCCGGTCAGATGAGCATATTTCTATACCCTATTATTTTGTGACACTGGCAGGTCAATATTCTTTCTTTCTATTTTTCTTTAATATACTTTTTCATAAAAAAGTTGGGGGGCTCGAGGCCCTCGAGCCCCGCAGTTCCGCGGGTCCTGACATGTAGGCCTCTAAATAAGCATATTTCTTGCCTGACTGTAAATTTGGGAATTTGTTATTTTCCAACAAACGCATAAAAAGTATAATTTACTAAAAAGTGAGGAAAAACTCGGAAATTTCTTGCTTGACTGTAAATTTAGGAATTTGTTATTTTCCAACAAACGCATAAAAGAGTATAATTTACTAAAAAGTGAGGAAAAAACTCGGAAATTTCTTGCCTGACTGTAAATTTAGGAATTTGTTATTTTCCAACAAACGCATAAAAGAGTATAATTTACTAAAAAGTGAGGAAAAAACTCGGAATTTCTTGCCTGACTGTAAATTTAGGAATTTGTTATTTTCCAACAACCGCATAAAAAAGTATAATTTACTAAAAGTGAGGAAAAAACTCGGAAATTTCTTGCCTGACTGTAAATTTAGGAATTTGTTATTTTCCAACAAACGCATAAAAGAGTATAATTTACTAAAAAGTGAGGAAAAAACTCGGAAATTTCTTGCCTGACTGTAAATTTAGGAATTTGTTATTTTCCAACAAACGCATAAAAAAATATAATTTACTAAAAAAGTGAGGAAAAACTCGGAAAATTGTGTCATTTCAGCAAGTTTCCTTTCCCTTCTCTCTCTCTTTTAGGTTTGCTGTGGGGGGTGCAAGGGCCTTTAGGCTTCCCCTCCCCCCGATCCACACGTTGTTGGCGGAATTAATCGCAACTGATCTCCCCTTCTTTTCTTCTTCGTCTTTTGTTCCCTTTTAGCTCTCCTCTTTCCCTTTCCCTTCCTTCTCTCTTTTTGGGGGCGGGGGGTAGAGGCAAGGGCCCCGATCCACAACTTGTTGGCGGGAAAATTGCAACTGATATCCCCCTTCTTTTATTTTCTTCTTCCTCTTTTTTTTCATTCCCTTTATCTCCTCTTTTCCTTTTTTCTTTCCCTTTCCTTCCTTCTCTCTTATTTTTGTTGCTGGGGGCGGGGGGGGGGGGAAGGCAACAGCCTGGGAGGCAAGGCCCTTTCGGCCCCTCCCCCGATCTCCTTCTTTTCCCCCTTTTCTTTTCTTCTTCCTTCTTTACCTTCTTTTCCTTTTTTTTTTTTTTTTTTGCTGGGGGCAAGGCCCGCTCGGCCTCCCCCCTGGATCCGCGCCTGTTTACAGGGACTATTCCATTTAGTTGGTCCGATAAGACATGGTTACAGCATCCATTTCATTCTCGGAATTCTAACTCTAACCCTATATCAAGTCTTTGATACATCAATCAGAATGAAAAAGAACTTGAACATTGAAAGTGACAGTGGACAGGTCTGCACATGCAAGTACGCCCCGGATTGAAGATATCAATTTACTTCAATATAATCGCAAGCAAAAATGTACCACTGGTGTTGAATTTACAGTTTAACGAGCTTTCTGGATTCCAAATATGATTTTATTACATACACCCAATTGGAATAGCAAAGGGAAATTCCAGACAGTATTAGCTTTCTACTCTATACACCTGTAGAGGCAGGCAGTGCCTCGCCCTTTTCTCCACGTTTAGCACAATATGCTTGTATTGTGTAGCGATGGAATTTCCCTCTTTTCATCTAGTTTCACATTTTCATATTTGATCGAGAAATGTCAACATGGCCGAATGAAAATAGAAGTGGCGGAGGAGAGAAAGCTGGGTTGTTTACACGCGAGTTTTTTTTCGTCTGGGCTCCATGTTGTCAGAGTCAATATCATGGGCGTGATCTCCGACCTATGACCGTGTACCACACAAATCTCTTTTTACATTGTTTTCTTATCTTTACTCTCTCTCCCCCCCCCCTCTCTCTCTCTTTTTCTTCTGTCTGTTTGGTGTTTTTTTTTCTTCTCGAATCTAGACAACCCATACAAGCATAGTACGCCCCCGCTGTGTCTCTGCTTTCCCCTCACCTTCTCTCTCACTTGTGTCTAGTTGCCTTTCTTTCTTTTATAGTTAGACAACCGATAATTCACTCCCGCTGTTTTTCTCTCATATTTCTGCCCCCTTTTCGCTGTCTCCCCCCTTCTCTCTGTCCCCCCCCCCTCTCCCTTCCTCCATCCCTCTTTAGATTGTGCTTAAAACCCCATCCTGATTGGGTTTTTCCCTCATTATAAGATGTAACTTTTCGGATTGCATGCGACCTCACAAATCTGGAAAAAGTTTGGCTCGCTCGCTTCGCTCCCTTGCATATGTATAAACAGACCCTCATACTGAACTGCAAAGTACACTATCTTATACCATACAAAACGAGAGAAACAGATATTGAAATCAACCCTGATAATGTAATCAAAATGTAGGGGTATATACCAATGGTATATACATTTTCGCTTTGAGATTTCCCTTTGTAGGTGCCCTTTTCCCAGAAAGTGTCTTTTTGTTGTTGGTGCCCCGAATATATTGATTAGTTATATGAATTCGGCGAAACATGGTTGCTGCTACAGCTATAGCTAGTTAGCTCAAGCGAGCAGCATACACCTACATGTAGCTAGCTAGATGTAATGTCAACGCACTGTATACTGTGCGTCAACATGCAACGACTCATTTTTCAGGAGCTTCCTCCCTCCCTCCCTCCCTCCCTCCCTCCCTCCTAGAGCTCCCTCAATCCCCTCCCTCCCTCCCTTCGCCCCACCCTCCCTCCGTTCCTCCGTATTTAGTCCTCATTTCTATCATCATTCTCTCCTTTCTTCTTGAATACATTATACTGACAGTTCGATACAGGTTGTCGAGCCATAGAATATTTCGCAAGCAAGGCGGATTTATATGAAGCTTCTCGATCTCAGCAGGGAGATTGTGATCTCCCTGCTCTCAGTAACGTGATGCAGCGGTCGGTATGGGATACGGGCGTGGCTTGTATACTTTTTCACCCTAGAATCACGGTTTTTAAAGACGTTTAGTTTAAAACGCGGTTGCGTTCAAGCGACTTCAGGCGATTTTTCGTCGGTCGTATAAATTAACGTGTTACAAAACTCAAACATGAAACGCTGAAAAAGATGCGTTTTGTATCGTGATTCTGCAGAATCACGGTCGCTAAAAATCGCTTGAACGCAACGGAGATCTCAATCATGATTCTATGACGTCGTTATCTATCATATATATTATCGCTATCTATTCTATTCTTCCTGGGTGGGCTTGAAATGAGCGAGAATCAGCGTTGATGGAAAATCGCTTGAACGATCTCCCGCAGTAACCGTGTTTTGTATCGGCGTTTTGATTTGTGATTCATGTTCGTGATTCTAGCTTCAAAAAATCGCTTGAACGCACCCTTACTCTCCTTCGAGGCTACCTTCCTTGACTGACCTTTTCCCCCTTTTTTATGAAATAATATAAGTGCCAGACTTCTTCCGCTGCTGAAAAAAATTATGTTTTTACCCCGCACCGTGTATCCCCGCTCCATGGGGCTCCACATCAGCAAATTACATGGTGAAAATGACCCCCCACACACACCCTTCAGGCAAACCTGGTTCGATCCCCTTTGTGCGTGTATACGTTTTCTTTTTTTTATTTACTTTCATGTATGACGCTCACAAGGGTAGGGTCCAGGTTCAAACAAACTGTGCTGAAAAGATATTTACACATGAGCAACAAAACAATGTTTGCTTGATGTAATCATTGTTTTTTTAATTAGAAACTCATGAAAAGGCAAATAACGCTTAGTGAATGAATTAACTATAATTGTATGGATCGGTAAATCCGCGGTAAATGGGAGTGACAGTGGTTTAAAGGTACTATGTCCCATTTGCAGGCCCAAAAAATGAAAAGGTTAAATTCCAACGGCATTTGAAAGACAATACTAATTTAGAACTGTCCTCAAAACGAAAGGGCTTGAAAATGGATTTCAATGGGAAAATAACGACCCTTAGTTGTCGAATCGACTTAAGTGATTGCAATCACCTAAGTAATAGTCTTATTTTTAAACCCTTTTACCGAATGGTCGTACGTTATGTGCTGCACAAAGATTCAATCAGTTTAATTTTGGCCATTACAAGTAGTTGGTTATTGATGTAGACAAATGCTCATGTACCTGTTACAGCTCATTTTATGTATGTTATTACCAAAGAAAAAAAGATGTCAGTCAGTCACTCAATAGTGTCTGACAGCAAAGTCTAGAAGGTAAACGGGTTTCCTTGCATAATTTGAATACTAGGACACTGCTAATGTTTAAATTTTACAGATAGGACATACATGACATATTCATAATTCCTGCAAAGTTCTACAGAATTTGATGTTGGCTGCAAAAGGGACATAGTATCTTTAATGTCGAAAAAAAAAAATCAGAATATCTTGAAGAGTTATTGTTAGAAATCAAATCTCACAAACTTACTCACAACCTGTGCAGTTACCAAGATATTGTACTTTTGCAAACCACGTCACATTATCATAAAACCCCCAACAATCGAGCATTTGCATGCACAGCCTCCAACCTTTTGGATAACCTGATATTAGAAAAAAAGGAAAAAGCAACGTTAAATACATTTATATCAAAACTTAAAACACAATTTATACTGGGAATCTCGCTCAACAAGCCTAGCTTTTCTGAGATTCCCTTTTTTCCCCTCACAGTTAAATCAAGCAATATAAAATATTTTGTCTTATTCTCAAACTTAAATGTACTCTGTAAACTTATTTTATTTCGTACATGCCTATCAGTATTTCGTTACTTGTATAATTCATTTGTTCTATTATATATTGTAATACTGTAACAGTTACAGTATGGATTATATATGTCGTTTTAATTTGTGGATATTTGAGTGGAAAAATAAATCAAATCAAATCAGAGCAAATCTTCTTTCCATTTTGACTGGCAGCGCAGTAGAATAATATGCTCTTCGCTTTGTAAACTTACCTTATTATGTTATTCTTGTAAAATGTTACTTTTCACATTTTCCTAGTGGGATGCCAGTCCAATAATAAACAGATAAAACCAAGACTTTATCGGCATCTATATGTAAAACTTGTTTTTAATTTCATTGTGGTCAGTTACCTTTATGAACATGGGGCGGGACCGGCGTATGTCCCCACCTAAATACCCCAAAAGAAAGAGAAAAAGAAGAAGAAGAAGAAGATGAAGAAGAAGATGATGAAAGAAAGAAAGAACAAAAAATGAAGAACAACAAATAACTTTGAAATTTATGGACGGCGCGCAGGGCTGCCAAGGTACGCCCCCAGTTCGGAGAATATTCCGCCCCTGTCTTTTTTCTTCCTCAATTTCTGGATATGCCTCTGGTTGTGCATAGAGTGCCAGGTGGATCGAACATATATGCAATTGGATTTTCTGCATGAATCTTTTATTCAATAATGAAATGGGATAGGCTATGTATTATTCACTCAATAAAACAGTGGCACCGCGGTTACGTAAAACAGTAGATCATTTTTCTCACGAGTCTTTATATTTTATTACATTGAATAACCACTCTAATCTATTAGCGTTATACCCGCACTTTTTCTTCCCATGTAGAATCGAAATGGTTATGAAACACACATAGCCCTACACATCAAGAATCAGAGGTGGATCCAGGACTTTTCATGATGGGGGAGTCTGGGAGGGGGGGGGCTGCTAACATCCGCCAACGCTCCCAGACTTTTATCTCAGTATCAGCGATACTCTTCATGGTGGAGGAACTGTGAATATTTATTGTAGGTCTTAGCGGGGCTCATCAAACAGGGGGCCGCGGTCGTAGCGCACTCCTAGTTCCGCATTATGGTAATGTTGGCTTTAGGGAAAAGTATAGTCAATAAGGAATACATTTTCAAGAGTCGTCCACTTCGATCTTCTCAAAGACGTCTCTTTCTTTTGTAAAAGTCAGTGTGTTTAGTGTTGGGAAGTAATCACACTTTACAATAGTTGACCATGGACCGTAGTACGTCCATGGGTTGACGCACAGATTAAACAACTTTTTAATCATGTATGCTAATTCATGTACATTCGTAATGTTGTTTGGGAAAAGCGTTTAGACTCTCATTCAAAACCACAGACGATGCGTCTGTACAAGTTTATCGGGCAATATTTATTTAGAGATTAATTTGTTTTCTCAGCTCTCGGCGTTGCGTATACATAGCCAGAAAGTGTCAATTATTCTGGACATTCCTGACAAGCAAAAATATGTTTCACCACTTTCTCTTCTTTTTACGTGAAAATGTGTTTTTAGGAAAGCGAAACCAACGCGACTCGCTGAAGATCAGGCCGATTATTATATCAGACAAATGTCATGAATGAAATGGTTACATCCCGAGGGTCTCAGTCAATTATAAATACTGTAAGCATGCGTGACCAAGAAAATGCGTATAAAAGGAATGTATTTTTTAGAATTGACGCGGTCCGCGCGGTGCCGCATTATATGGGGTTCAAAAACGTCCATTTTGGGCCATTTGCAAGAAAAAGGGTACTTTTTCAAAATCCTGCTGTACGCGCCGGTGTACGCGTTTAGGGGTATTTTTCTAGCCCTCAGGGCCAGACCGGGGAGAAAATAAGGGGTAATAATTCCCAGGGTCTCAGTCAAATATTAATACTGCAAGCATGCGTGACCAAGAAAACGCGTATAAAGGGGTGTTTTTTACTAGATTGGACGCGGTCCGCCCGGTGCCGCATTAATGGGGTTAAAAAAAACGTCAATTTTCAAGGAAAAGGGTACTTGTACTTATTCAAAATCCTGCTGTACGCGTTTAGGGATATTTTTCTAGATCCCGACTCCGAATTGAAAGCTGGGAAGCCGATTGTCTATAACTTTCGGTTACGTCAGCTTGCTAATGTAAAGCTACATAAAGAAGCCCCTATACTGCACGTAAATTATACAGTATATACATGTAGGCTTACGGTTGCACCATTGTGAGAGGGGGAGGATTGGGGGGGGGGCCTGAAAAGGACTGTTGGTAGACCTGACAAGGACTGTTGGTAATCTTTCTTGAGCTTATAGTTCTAAAGAGAACTATAGCTCCGGTAGGGGAGGATCGATGGGTGGTAGGAATTCACGTGGTCACGCATGCTTACAGTATTTCTACATGACTGAGAGACGCCCGGGGGTTACATTCACCATATTCAGAGTTTATTGCCAAAATCAGTGAAACCAATAAAAGGACAATGACAAAATCCTGCTGTCGATAAAGCCAGGACATCGGAAACGTCCCGAGGAAATGAAGGCACAGCCTTTACAGCCTTGCCTTTTTTAAAGTAAGAACGTGGCGTATACAGATATTATAAACAGAGGGGGGGGGGTGTATATCTATGTTGCCCAAGACATGCAGTTCGTTCAAACAATTTTGGTATATATCTGCATCCATCATCCATGATTCATTAGGCAAACTGTAGGTCCTTTCTGATACACTGTACTTGTTTCGGCTTCTGCAAACGGGGGTGGAGTGGGGTGTATACGCGATACCCATCCCTACTAGCTATAGTATTGTATACCGGTATGTCGTGAAGATGTCTAACCAGGGCCCAAGGAGTTGTAAATGTATAACTCCTTGACCTAACGCATCGCTCTATTGTCTTTCCAGCTCATGTTACTTTCTTCTTTTAGCAAAATTGGAGAAGAATTTACCACTGTCAGTTCCATTTTTGTTTTGCCCGGCAACTGAAATAATATTACTGTTACACGGTTCGTCTGGTGTTGGTATCGTGGTTTTGACAGGAAGAGATTGGGTCAGAATTAGGACAGATTCGCTGTGGATTGGCCGACATTTGCAGAGCAATATCAATATTCTTATCAGAGCACACATTGGTGTGGAGATAGTAGTAACCGAAGAAGTGGTGATATCGTTGTTATACATGGTTATAGTATAGGCTAACATGCGGGCAAATTCCAGAATATTTATATCCCTTACGTTACCATGTTTTTATCATAAATGATATCTATTTATCAACATTTTACCGGGGTAGACCATTCAACATAGGCCCTATATCAAAATGCCGGATGATTCTACTAAGTCGATAGCCCTGATCTTGACAAATATATGTTCATGTATATGGGCCTATATGATATATATATATATATATATATATATTATGTTTATGTCATTCAAACATATTTATGTACGGTATAGCATGTTTCTTAATTAATGTTTTATACATGTACAAAGATGGAAGTGAATAAAGCGAATTGAATTGAATTAAATTGAATTGAATTGTTTGTTTCCCATGATACATTGCAACGGATGCCTCTATTTACATAACGACCAAAGTACTTTGAACTTGCCCAGTGCAGTAGAGATTTGGGGTTATGCATATACCCCTGCCCCCCCCCCCCGATCCTCACCTCTCCATCTATTAGTCTACAGTACCATGAGTATGATGGCAAGAATGAGGGAATGACTGGTTGCCAGCATCTCTTTAATCCGGGTAATATAACATAAAAGCGCAGTTCGGCATGGCTGCGTGTAATAATTAAAGCTTAATTCGTAACAATGTCACAACGATATGACCTTGTCCTTGAGACAATCGCGCGGCCGTCCTGTAAAAGGAAAGCACGTGACAGAATAGTTCGATCTGTCGGCGGGGTTGATGCATTAATTGTAGGGTATATGCATGGGGCGGGGTAATTAGAAGAGGCCCATGGATATTCCCTCAGGTATATGTGCAATGAATGATTTATGATATTCTTATGGTTTCCTTCCTTCCTGATCTTTGCACTATCAAGAAGGTAAGCTCCTTGGTATAACTGACACCACGATTTATAACGTTTCAACTGTCTAGAACTATTTAGCGCCTGTATGCCAGGAGCGTTACTATTTTGTATGGAGGGAGGGGGTGGGTGTTGGAACAAATTCCCCAATAATCAACCATGAAAATATCCAACATCTTCTTAAAGGTATTACAAAGTTTTGGTACGGGATCATGAATTTGGTTCAAATGAACATATTGGAAGCATATGCGATATTACAATATTCAATGATCGTTGTCGCAGTTGAAATCGAGTCTAAAGTGATGAAATTGTAAATAATAAACTCTTTATGTTGTATAGCGCCCTCTCAAGAATGATATTACTTTAGCTTTAAATCAATGTTTCTTGACTACAATCGACCAATTTGCTATTCCCGTTTGGAAATTATATATCAGAACTGCATATTCTGAGATTTTCATGGTCGCAGCTACCATGGAATGGCCTTAGGCGCTATTTGAAATATTTGAAATTTATCGGGAGCACCGGTAAATTTTGATTATTCAATTTGCTCGAAAGCAGAATTATTTTAGGGGCTAAATTTTTAGTGCTTATAATACATCCACAGGGGCATCCAAATATATCAACAATTTAAAGAATTACTATCCATCCAATTTCAAAATTTCCCAAAACTTTGCATTACCTTTAAATACCTTAGTTGGTCTGTCCCACCATAGGTCCCCATGTTGAATGAGGAGAAGCACCCAGGACCAACGGCGTCTCGACAACATTTTTTTAAAAGGATGTGGGGGGGGGGGTGGTGGCACCCGGCCAGTCGGATGAAATTTGCCAATATGGTATAATCTGCTTGCTAAATAATAGCATGACGAGGTCCATGCTGATAGTAATTTGCCAACATAATTTTGTTATATATGCCTATTCCATGTATAAATGTAGGTGTGTGTGTGTGAGAGGGGAGTATGATTCTAAATTGATTGACTCGAGATGTCCTCTCTCAGGCTCTCAGCTATGTAGACCCAGAGCCATCAAAATAGATAGCTCTGTGTACACCTAAGCTAAGGCGTGTCGGGTAAACCTTGACCAAACACTCCAATTATTAGAGTGGTATAGGCCACAGATAGGTATGTTTCTGGGGAGGGACTTTTGAACTCTTACTTCTACCAGGGAGATCTCCCTGCTTCTACTATACACAGTTGCCCGTAATAAAATCACTCGACACGTAATACCACACACTAAAAATACAAGCAGAACATGTACCAGCATTATTAGATTATCATGAACTGCGTGACCTTTCCATCCAGTCACCATTGTCATTACAGTGAACTGGAGAGAAAACAATATGAAACACAATTCATGTCAATTTCAAGCCTTTTGCAGGGGTGTACCTAGGATTGTGAGGGAACAGAATTTTCCCAGAATTCATTTTTCCTAAATTAAAATGTCTCGCTAGCTTTCCCAGTATAGGGAGTGGGGCAGGAGGGGGCATTAGGCCGACTCCTTTTTTTTTGGGGGGGGGGCACCTTTGTTTCAATGAATTAAAGGGCAGTCCAAAGCAGAAAAATCAGAGAAACAGAGTGGTGAAATAAAAAAACACAAGAATAAGAAAGTTATAAGTGTTTAAAACATGAAATCACCATATCTATGCCAATCTCAAATTGTCAATCGGATTTGGTCAGTGGATTGTGACGCATAACGTTTGTCGTGTACAAAAAAAAAATCATGAATTTCTGGGTTTTTTTTTCTTTCTCCTATAGCGCTTTCTTCCTTCGGACACTATTCAAAATATAACAAGGATATCACATCATTACGGGTCCTCTAAAAAGAAAAGGCCCTCCTTAGTTATACATTTTGAGGGAAAAAAGGACATTTTAGCCACGTTGTGTGTTGGAACTAATTAGTTGCCCGCCACAACGCAACATTGACAATCATTACCGATCTAACATGGCAGGGAGATGAGACATACATACACCTACATGTAGCTAGATAGATGTAATGTCAACGCATTGTATACTGTGCGTCAACATGCAGCGACTCATTTTTCAGGAGCTTCCTCCCTCCCTCCCTCCTAGAGCTACCTCAATCCCCTCCCTCCCTCCCTTCGCCCCACCCTCTCTCCGTTCCTCCGTATTTAGTCCTCATTTCTATCATCATTTTCTCCTTTCTTCTTGAATACATTATACTGACAGTTCGATACAGGTTGTCGAGCCATAGAATATTTCGCAAGCAATGAAGCTTCTCGATCTCAGCAGGGATCTCCCTGCTCTCAGTAACGTGATGCAGCGGTCGGTATAGGATACGGGCGTGGCTTGTATGCCCTTTACTCTCCTTCGAGGCTACCTTCCTTCTTCTCCCCCTTTTTTCTGAAATAAAATGTCTATGGTATTATTTCTGAAGTGCCAGTCTTCTTCCGCTGCTGAAAAAATTATGTTTTTACCCCGCACCGTGTATCTCCGCTTCATGGGGCTCGACATCAGCAAATTACATGGTGAAAATGACCCCCCACCCACACCCTTCAGACAAACCTGGGGGTGTTTCACAAAGATTAAGATCGACTTTAAGTTAGACTTAACTATGGCAGGCCTTTCATGCCACTATTTGCTCTCACCCTTTACTGGCATCGGTCTCTCAAGGGACGCACAAATCGTGGTCACAAGTCTACAGAATTTACCTTTTTCGATACTTCATTATTGAAGGAAAGAGTATTATCTAAAGATCATAATTGAGAGACCAGTGGTGAGAGAAACCAGTGGCATGAATGGCCTGTCATAGTTAAGTCCAACTTAAAGTCGATCTTAGTCTTTGTGACACACCCTCCCGGGTCGATCCCCGTTGTGCGTGTATACTTTTTTTTTTTTTCTTCTTTTTTTACTTCAAGTTCAAGTTTATTCAAACCAAATCAAACATAAACAGTGGTACAAGATGTAACAGCAAGGAACACAAGAATGATAGGTTTGGGACCCCAGTGAAGTACAGCTTGTGAACGGGGCCCCTTTACACAGTTAACTATACAATAGGTATATAATGGCAAGGAGTAACATATTTACAACGAGTATAACTCATGTGTATGTAACAATGTAACAACATAACAAATTATGCAGATGAGTATACCCCCACCCCCAATTACAACACATACACAAACACACACACAAACACACACACACACACACATAACATACACTTCATTCATGGCTACCTCATCTTGATTTATACATTCATGTACCTGTCGAATCTGTCGAAAAGGTGTTTTTTACAAGATATTTTAAACCGAGACAATGTAGTACTACTAATTATATTATGGGGTAACTTATTCCACTTTTTAACACATGTATGACGCCCACAAGGGTAGGGTCCAGGTTCAAACAAACTGTGCTGAAAAGATATTTACACATGAGCAACAAAACAATGTTTGCTTGATGTAATCATTGTTTTTTTTATTTTTTTATTAGAAACTCATGAAAAGACAAATAACGCTTAGTGAACGAATTCAATATCGATGGATCGGTAAATCCGTGGGAAATGGGAGTGACAGTGGTTTAAAGGTACTATGTCCCATTTGCAGGCCAGAAAATGAAAAGGTTAAATTCCGACGGCATTTGAAAGACAATACTAATTTAGAACTTCCCTCAAAACGAAAGGGCTTGAAATGGATTTCATTGGAAAAATAACGACCATTAGTTTTACCGAATGGTCGTACGTTATGTGCTGCACAAAGATTCAATAAGTTTAATTTTGGCCATTACAAGTATAGTTGGTTATTGATGTAGACAAATGCTCATGTACCTGTTACAGCTCATTTTATGTATGTTATTACCAAAGAAAAAAAGATGTCAGTCAGTCACTCAATAGTGTCTAACAGTGAAGTCTAGAAGGTAAACGGGTTTCCATGCATAATTTGAATACTAGGACACTGCTAATGTTTACATTTTACAGATAGGACATACATGACATATTCATAATTCCTGCAAAGTTCTACAGAATTTGATGTTGGCTGCAAAGGGACATAGTATCTTTAATGTCGAAAAAAAAAATCGAAATATCTTGTAGAATTATTGTTATAAATCAAATCTTACTTACAACCTGTGCAGTTACCAAGATATTATACTTTTGCAAACCACGTCACATTATCATAAAACCCCGAACAAATACAATTAGGAGATCGAGCATTTGCATGCACAGCCTCCAACCTTTTGAATATCCTGATGTTAGAAAAAAAAGGAAAAAGCAGTGTTAAATACATTTAGATCAAAACTTAAAACACAATTTATACTGGGAATCCCGCTCAACAAGCCTAGCTTTTCTGAGATTCCCTTTTTTCCCCTCACAGTTAAATCTAGCAATATAAAATATTTTGTCTTATTCTCAAACTTGAATGTACTCTGTAAACTTATTGTATTACGTACATGCCTATCAGTATTTCGTTACTTGTATAATTCATTTGTTCTATTATATATTGTAATACTGTTACAGGATGGTTTATATATGTCGTTTTAATTTGTGGATATTTGAGTGGAAAAATAAATCAAATCAAATCAAATCAAATCTTCTTTCCATTTTGACTGGCAGCGCAGTAGAATAATATGCTCTTCGCTTTGTAAACTTACCTTATTATGTTATTCTTGTAAAATTTTACTTTTCACATTTTCCCAGTGGGATGCCAGTCCAATAATAAACAGATAAAACCAAGACTTTATCGGCATCTATATGTAAAACTTTTTTTTTTTATTTCATTGTGGTCAGTACCTTTATGAACATGGGGCGGGACCGGCGTATGTCCCCACCTAAATACCTCAAAAGAAAGAGAAAAGGAAGAAGAACAAGGAGAAGAAGATGAAGAAGATGATGATGAAAGAAAGAAAGAAAGAAGAAAAAATGAAGAAAACAAATAACTTTGAAATTTATGGACGGCGCGCAGGGCTGCCAAGGTACGCCCCCAGTTCGGAGAATATTCCGCCCCTGTTTTTTTTTTCTCAATTTCTGGATATGCCTCTGGTTGTGCATAGAGTGCCAGGTGGATCGAACATATATGCAATTGGATTTTCTGCATGAATCTTTTATTCAATAATGAAATGGGATAGGCTATGTATTATTCACCGCGGTTACGTAAGTAAATCATTTTCTCTCGAGTCTTCATATTTTTTTACATTTAAGAACCACTCTAATCTATTAGCGTTATACCCGCATTTTTTCTTCCCATATAAAATCGAAAGGATTATGAGGCAGCACGAGACACACATAGCCCTATACATCAAGAAACAGAGGTGGATCCAGGACTTTTCATGAAGGGGGGGGGGCTGCTAAAATCCGCCAACGCTCCCAGACTTTTATCTCAATATCAGCGATACTCTTCATGGTGGATGAACTGAATATTTATTATAGGTATTAAAAGGTATTAGCGGGGCTCATCAACCATTTTCAGGGCTCTTATTTCTTTGAAAGAATTATATGGTATTACTCTAAAACATTACCTGCAATTCTCCCAAACTTGCTCAGCGTGGGGGGTGGTGGAGCTAATTATCCGCCAACGCAATATTTTTTACCTTTTCAAATAAACAGGGGCCGCGGTCCTAGCGCACTCCTAGTTCCGCATATTAATGGTAATGTTGTCTTCAGGGGAAGTAGTATAGTTGCTATCAATAAGGATTACATTTTCAAGAGCCGTCCACTTTGATCTTTTCAAAGACGCCTCTTTCTTTTGTAAAAGTCTATTTGTTTGGTGTTGGGAATTGACTACGTTTTACAATAAATGGTTGACGTACAGATTAAACAACTTTTTAATCATTTATGCTTATTTTAATTATTTATGTACTTTCGAACGATGCGTCTGTAAAAGTTATTCGGGCAATATTTATTTAGAGACTAATTAGTTTACTCAGCTCTCGGCGTTGCATATTATAGCCAGAAAGTGTCAATTGTTCTGGACATTCCTGAGAAGCTAAAATATGTTTCACCTCTTTCTCTTCGTTTTACGTGAAAATGTGCTAGGAAAGCTACACCAACGCGACTCGGTGAAGATCAGGCCGATTATTATATCAGACTAAAGTCATGAATGAAATGGTTACATTCATCATGTTCAGAGTTTAGGTAGGTCTAAACTGTAGGTGCTTTCTGATACACTGTATTGTTTCGGCTTCTGCAAACGGGGGTGGAGCGGGGTGTATACGCTATACCCTTCCCTACTAACTATACATTATTGTACATGTCGTGAAGATGTATTAACCTAACCAAGGAGTTATAAAATGTACAACTCGTTGTACATTTTAGCCACGTTGTGTGTTGGAACTAATTAGTTGTCCGCCACAACGCAACATTGACAATCATTACCGATCTAACCTGTTTGACATCCCCATAACTATATTTATTGCAATTTTCAAAAATTCATAAGTTTCTTATCTTATTTCCGATTTCGTTCAAACTTTCCTCCGTGCGCTTCTCTGATTTTCTCTAATAAGGTTGCATTTTACCTTTTATGTTGAGGATTGGAATCGGGAATGGTTAGTTCAAATAATGAAGGATAATTTTGTTTATTTTACTTCTTTGATCACAATCATCAAACCTAATTAAGTTAACTGTGATATTGGTGGCATATCCAGGAACTTTTTAACGGTGCCTGGGGCGGGAGGGAGTATAAGCAATTACTATATATATCTCTCTCAAAAAAGAGGGCGACTGTACAGTTACAATAATTGGAATCAAACGCATTGATTACATGATGAATGGAGGACGATTTTTTGTTTGTTACACTCAATATATCATCAAACTGTATTCAGAAGTCAGTTATTCACAACAAATGGCATATTCATAAGACGGGGGAGGGGTATTCATAGTGGCAACCTGCATCTATGGTATGTATATCAAGTGCGGTGCAAACTGATTATCACTGATTATATAGTAGATAATGATGTAGGGAGTTTAAAAAAACCTTTTCTACACCATAAGGCCTGCACATTCATTCAAATACATAATTTATACATTATTTTGTATGGCAATTATTGACAAAATGCGCAATAATAATAGTGTCAGTTTTTAAAAATCTCGTCCAAAACATAATGACGTTTCACAGAGCCTAATCAAATGATTTTATGGATTATTACACTCGTATGATATTAAAATATCCTGATCGGTTGGGACCATGATAGGAAGACTGTATTATCTCTTGCAGATCTAATGCAAAGGTTTTGAGCTGGGGTGTTTGTCTCCTACACAGTCTACAGTGGTGTGCAAAGATGAAAGTACAATAAAACCACGCAATAAAAACGTTTTTGTGAAAAGCAAGTTTATTGAAGTCTAAAGATTAACGAGATTATAAAAATGCGGTACTCTCTCTCTCTCTCTCTCGCTCTTTCAAAACCCCGTGTCCGTGCCAGATTCAAAGGCTATTTTGTTCACTTTTCTCTTAGATCCTAATGGCAAATAGATTAAGGTTAAATTTAAGAGGCAAGGGTAAAACGTTTCAGCGTACACCTTTGCACAAGCAAGAGGCATTACTACAGCCATAATTGCCGTATTTTATGTCCTACATGTATTTTACATCATGAACATCCATCTGAGATTTTTATCCCTGATGAACTGATGAACTTACTGGGCCCTGTTGCGTAAAACTTAACAGCATTGCTGGTACATTTGCCAACATTTGGTAACTTCCATGGAAACCTTGATTTGATTGGCTGTTAAGTGATGTTGCCATGGTAGAATTAATATTGATGGCAAAGTCACCATCAGTGGTCTGGTTTTTTACACCTATACGTAAACATGGATGAATACTTTCTAAATGTACAGATTGAAGAGGACATCTTTGTGGAGTTATATTAGGATCTCATCGTTTAGTTTGGAGATCCTCCCTCAAATAATGGAATCCACTCTCAAAGGAGTATTAAAATTAACTACTGCTTGAGAGTAGAGTGGACTGTAATAATTAATAATAATTTAGAGTGGATTCGACTCCATTGCTAGTCCAAATTTCCCCCTTTTTGTTGTTGTTGTATCATTCAATCATCTTTGTCCTCCATGCACATATCGTATAGTTTTTTTAAAGTATTTTATCATGTGACCGAACACATTGGCTTGAATATGTTTTGCATGTGGAATGAAAAATAAAACTGAAACAAACCCGTCGTCGAGGGTATGAATGACAGGACCGTCTCTGTGCGTTGAGGTTGTGTTATTTTCGCAGTGGATTAGGCGGAAACAGTCCTGGCAGTACGTGCATGGACTACTCCCGAGTCTCCCATGCATAAACTGATCTCTTAGAAGTTTTCCCACTTCTCTGGGCCTATACAAACGGCTACTTCAAATCAACGCGAGAATAATTATCATTTTCTGTATAATTTGCTCTTCTTTTACGACCAAGGTCATGATCTTTCTCTGTGACAACAGACTGTATTGTTATATCAAACACCGAATATATAGCTATACCTTCAGTCTATTTGCTCGAGAAATTTGATTTTATTTGCCCGTTGGACCACAGCTAATAAGTGTTCATTTTTTTTTCTTCCAAAGTAAAGAAACAAGGTCATCGTCTGTTAAAGGTAGTGTCCCATTTGCAGGCCAAAAAATGAAAAGGTTAAATTCCAACGGCATTTGAAAGACAATATTTATTTACAACTTCCCTCAAAACGAAAGGGCTTGAAAATAGGTTTTTGTGGGAAAATAACGACCATTACTGTTGTTGAATCGACATAAGTGATTGCAATTACCTAAGTTA
The DNA here is from genome assembly GCA_037976565.1 of Mesocentrotus franciscanus. Classification (NCBI taxonomy): domain Eukaryota; kingdom Metazoa; phylum Echinodermata; class Echinoidea; order Camarodonta; family Strongylocentrotidae; genus Mesocentrotus; species Mesocentrotus franciscanus. The sequence goes on from CP137676.1 coordinate 11,480,837, forward strand.
TAGTCTGATTTTCAGACCCTTGTACCGAATGGTCTTACGTTTTGTGCTGCACAACGATTCAATCAGTTTAATTTTGGCCATTACAAGTAGTGGGTTATTGATGTAGACGCTCGTGTACCATGTTACAGCTCATTTTATGTATGTTATACCACAAAAAAATGTCAGTCATGCAGTCACTCAATAGTGTCTGACAGTGAAGTCTAGAAAGAAAACGGGTTTCCTTGCATAATTTGAATACTAGGACACTGCTAACGTTTACATTTCACAGATATGACATACATGACATATTCATAATTCCTATGATACAAAGTTCTACAGAATTTGATGTTGGCTGCAAAAGGGACATAGTATATTAATGTAGGATGTGGAGCGCATAATATAGTTCGCTACAGCCTACAGGACCAGGCCAGGCCAGGCATGCACGTTGCATATAGGCCTAATTTTATTATCGCATGTTTTTGAGAATTTTTTTTAGAATCAATACACCGGACTCATTGGTTTCAAAAATGTATTGCATGTGGTTTGAGAATTGAGAAGAATATTAAAGTGAACATGTGCAGGTGCCCTTGTATCTTTTGAAATTACTAATTTGTATTGCATGACGTCAGTGCATTGTTATCTTGCCATCTGCTGTTCCTTATTCCTTTTGAAAAATTTATTATCTACGAACGGTAGAAAGCTATGATGGAAAGCCATGTGCAACGTGCAATGCATGTTCAATGAGTCTACGAAGAGTGAAGCCCATTGTTCATTCCCCGTATTATTCTTAGATCAAGTTTGGTTTGGTTTGGTTTAATTTTCCGTATAAAAGCATATATGTACATACATAATAAACCTTAAGAAAATAAAATTATTAAAAAAGACGACTGAATAATGGCACTGTTCTTGCCAGAGGTTGAAATGAAAATGGGATAATGTTATTCAATGTGACCCAAAACAGTACGTATAGGATACTAAGGATAGTGCTAAGCGGATATACACTATACAGGGGTATATAATTTAAATTCTTGAATTGGTTTTAGGCCTCCTCACATCTAAAATGCTATTCCAGATTCTGTTCGTTTTATTATATTTTTTTGCACTCTATCTCTTTCCTACCAGAGAAATCACATGTTTACTTCACGTGAGGACTGTCTCAGTTTTAGCGGTGAGGGCTTATTTTCTCAGCGGATTGCCGGGCGACAAGGAAAGAGTCCAGGCAGTTGACTTTATTTCTCCCATTATGAATGATATTTGAGATTTTATTTCTTCTTAAACCCACCAATACATAAATAAATATACAAAAAAAAATCCCCACATTACTCAAGTTTTGATTACCCTCCTCCTTTTTTTTGTTCCCATCCTTTGTCAGAATTTTTTTCGTTGGCTCTAGTTCCTTTCAAATAAATGTTTTGATGTTTTAAAACACAATATATGTTTCACGTATCATTGTTTTCCTAACAGGGCGTACCTACCCTGCCAAACGGACGCCCTTATGTCGTAATTGACTTTATGATTCGTTTTTGTGAAAACTATGTGCCTGACCCCAGTGAGAATGAGATTTTAGCTAGACATGATTACCTATGCCTTGATAAATTATGTACGTCAAAGATCATGGTCTTCCTGCTTATGAAATGACGGCTCTATATATAAGAGTGAGATCAAAAATAGGGCGAACAATCCCCCTCTCCCCTATTCTATATCCTAGTCAATTCTGCTATTTCTTATTGGGGGATCTAAACTTTCATCTAAAGTATAAAAAGCCTAAAAGGCACCACACACACTCACACACGCGTACCCGCGCACATCGGCAATTTAATCTATATATCTATATGTGTAAATTGAAGTTTCACACCAGTTTCACACTTTCTTGTGGCTTTTTTCTCTCCCTCCCTCTCTCTCTATCTCTCTCTCTCTCTCTCTCTCTCTCTCTCTCTTCTACTGCTTATTCTACTTCTTCTTTTCCTATTTCCCTATAGTTATTCTATTCTCTTTCACCTTCCTTTATCTTTCCTTTTCCCTTTTTCTTCCGTTGTTTTCTCTCAAGTTTTACCTTTTCCCTTTCTTAGGCCGCAAAAAAGAAGGGGAAGGGCGGCGGTGGATTCCCCCCAGTGGCGGATCCAGGGGGCCGGGCCCCCCTCCCTAGAAAAAACAGGTAAAAACACCTTTTTTGAAAAAAGAAGTTAATTTTTTTCGGGTGCCAAAAAAAAATTGTGCTCTCTACCCTGGCGCCCAAGGTGGTGGAAAAATATTACCCTTCCCAGAGGAAAAAAAAAATTTCGGGTGCCAACATTTTTTTTTGCTCACTACCCCACTGAGCGAAAAATCGACCGGCACGATTTTCAAATTTTCGCACGAAGCCCCTTTTTAGGACCCTTCCCTTGCCGCCGGCTGGATCCGCCCCTGGATCCCCCGATCCCCACTGCATTTATGCACGCATTGGCCAGGGTGGGGTTTCCATCAGTCCGTCGGCATTTTTATTTGTTTTTCAATCTCTCTCTCTCTCTCTCTCTCTCTCTCTCTTCTTTTCTCTTTTAACTTTCTTTCTCTTTCTTATTTTTTCATTCCGTTGCTCCCCCTCCCTCTTTGTTTGGCCACCAGGGGGTGGGGGGGGGGTGGGGGTGGCACGGCCGATTCGCTTCCACCTGGATCCGCCACTGATTATATTATTAAACAAAATCTTCTACAAAATATAAATTTCGCGCTTCTGCATAAAGCCTTTTAGTGGCGTAATGAGCACACAAAAATTGGAGGCAGAAAAAAACGGAGTATAATTTACAAAAAGTGAGGAAAAAAAACCCAGAAAATCATCAGCGTATTCCAGCAACATTTGTAAATCACTGGTATCGAATTAGAAATAAACCACGTTTGAATTTTATTGGGGGCAACTGCCCCCATCATCAGTACGCCAGTGAAGCCTGTTATTATAATGTTCGAAAATTATCAACTTCATTCATCTGAATGTCTGTCTAATGAGAGCAAGAGCTAGTCTTATATCAGTCTCACTTTGATGTACAGAGACCTGCAACACATGTGCTGACGATTTTGAATCGAATGCTATTAGACTCTATTCCTCACAAATTAAAATGATGTATAATCAAAATAGATGAAATTTGATACATGGTAACCTAAAACTGTGTAGTGAAGAAAAAAAAAAGTTGTATTCGATTATCGAAGATATAAGAAAACCCTCCGTAGTTAAACTAAATTAGCATTAAACTTCTCGTGAAAAGACTATGCGTGCCACCGCATGTGTTGTGCGTGAAATCAGTAGCTTTTTGATCCCCAAAGCTAGACATTTTAGCTCATTATATTTCATTACTTTGTCATCTGGTCCCAAAGAGACGATGGGAAGGAAAAAGAGACGTAACAGGAATCAGCAGAAGAAGGAGGTAATACAAATTGAACGATGTTTTATTTAGACCTCCTCTTTGTAATTTATTGTAGTCCGAGATATCGGAATTTACGTTGGCATGTTTGGTAAGGCTCACTCACTCTAACTCACTCAAGCACACATAGCTGCATCGCTATCCTGGCTGTGTATTAAAACCCGTTTTATCGATCTCAACATTTCAAACACCACTGTACAAAATTAAACTGATTTCACTCAAAATCGGTACTTTAGTGACAATTGATGACACCTAAATAGCAGTAAAATACAATTTTTTTCAACTCACCGATGTTAGAAAGAATAATTTAAAAATTAAAATCGTGAGTCCACTGTCAAACTTGCTTACAGTTTTATCGGCATGATTGTATGCATTTGTGTGTTGTAAGTTTATTGACTATTCACATGTGAAATTGCTGCCTATTAGCACACGGTACAGCGCTAGAGGTCCATACGCAGTATTGACTCTCTTAGACAGAAATAACCGTCTGGTATGGGTCATTCTTTAATAAAACTGACATTTGTTGACATTCCCCATACACAGACGGTAACCAATACGGCTCGCAACGGGGGGAGAGATTGAGCCGATTGTGCAGCACTTGTTACCCGAAACTTTCTCCCACGATTTTCCTTATTTAGATCTAATTTTCTGATTTATAAATCAGATACAAAAATACTATGTCTATTTTTCTCCTATGTACAGTTATCAATTTTTTAATGAATTATTTCTAAATGCAAAATTTACGGACTTACGTATATGAATTATCCAATTTTTATCTCAGAACCAAGGAAACGGTACGTTCATGCATTCGAACTGGTAATCTATGACATGACCCGCCCGATATTTTCGGGTCAACCGACCAAAACAAGCCCAATGGCCAATCAGAGCACGTGTTTGATATTGGGCTTATGAATATTCAAACATCACCGGCTCAAGCCGGGCTGACTCATACGTAGCTATTGGACGTTCGAAAAGAAAAATGAATATTCATCAACTTAAACCAAGATGGCTGACAACAAATCTTGTTGACTACAAGACTTTCGGATTAATCATTAATATAGGATCTAAATGAGCAAGCTATCGTAAGTCAAAGTAGATATTTCTGTGTTATTTTCATCTTAATTAATATTCAGTGTAATATTGCAGCCAAAGTGGATATATGAAGACGTAAAGAGTGAAAAATCTCGATGCATATCTCATTCATCGCGGTCCGGCCGAACCGAACCATTCGTTCCGCACACTACTGCATACGGCGTACTTCAGTCTATGTATAGAGGCGGTCAGAGGAGCCAGATGCAATCTCAGCGGAACAACCGTCGATATCAGAGACTGAAGCTTTCGGTCTATGACTCTCTATGCTTTGCTGGAGTGCACTCAGCTCAAGGGGGATTCCTCGTCCTTATTCATCCATGTTGTATATCGTCGATTCAACATGGCGAAGAGAAAGTATGCATGCGCCGTAGCGGCGCAGCACATATGAATAATTTCTCTTTAAAATAACTTTTAAAATAGATGTTCAGTTAAGTTTTCATTGTTCCGCTGCCCAGGCCATACTTTGATTTGACTAGTCTAGTCTCTAGACAAACTTAAATTTGACTTAAGATGGCGTTCTGATAAGATATGACATGTTTCAAGTGGGGACAAGTCTCTTGTCCGGGAAGGTCTCTTGGCAAAGAGGGTTTTGTGAAACTCTAAGCGGACAAGCCGAGCGACAACGTTGATATGTGTATGTCGTTGATCTAGTTCTTATGTCTTTTTATGAAAGTTTTGTGAAATGACCTCCTGCACTCAATTTCACTCAGCTCAGCTCAGTCATCAGGTCATCTAGTCAACTGGCTTTGTGGTCAAGTTATTTTCAGATTACAATTAACCAGATAAATAGAGAGCTCTGAACACTTGTTTCAAAGGACTAAATGTACACTTACAAGTGGTGCAACTAGAAAGTTTAAATATATATATATATCAATATAGGCCTATGTATTAAACGTTGAAGATTCTTACTGTTAGTCTGTTACTATGACAGTCTGTATGTAAGAATCTGTTATTCAAACCAAACAACATGAACAAGGCAATAAATGCAGGAAAACAATAATACTAATCTTACCTGATGACGGCTGATGAGCATGCTCATTTTTTTGGGGGGGGAAATAGCAGATCTAGAAAGTATCAGATATATCTTAAAATGTTCTCCTAAAATAATACTGCAGTAACTGCACATTTGATTTTTGCACGTAAAAAACTCAAACTTCAGCATTTACCTTGCATGGTTTCCCATGATTCATTTTGCCCCCCCCCCTAAAAAAAATGCCAGTTTGCAGCTCACTAGTTATAAGAAAGCCATGATGATATTAGAGCAAAAAACAGGTCAAAATGATGCTCGAGACCAAAATTGAAGAATCAGAATCAGATACATGCATTTTGTTCAATTTCAATCCCAATTTTAGGGAGGTGATGTAAAAAAAGTCAATGACGGTGGTGCCAAGTGGCGCGAATCTCACGCCGGTCAAGCAGGAGCTGGATACTCTAACATTGTCCAGAACAACCCAGCCTTTGAAAATTATTACAAGGTAAGGTCAGGTTTTGTGGGGAATGGATGAATGGCAAAAGAATGTTCTTCAACAGAGAAGTGAAAAATTTGATGCAGAAAAGTTAATTTTTCTTTGTGTTGCTAAAGTTTCCTAAACCTAAAGAAGATGTAACCAATTGCTCTACCTGATTGAACAAAAAAATGACCCGATGACACAAAGAATTTTGTTAATGACGGTAGGGAAATATAACTTATTGTGGTGTAAATTTTCCTCTTTAAATTTGTTTTCATTGCTATAGTTTGTAATCTCTTTGATTTCCCTTGCCTTGCCCCTCTCTTACCCTCTCTAACCCTCTCTCTCTCTCTCTCTCACACACAATTTTTTGTTATTCCTCCCCTGATATTTTTCTCTCCCTCTCTCCCAACCCCCATGAGGTATATATATAATATATAAAATATATATCTCTCTCTTTGTCTCTCTATCTCTCCATCCCCTCATCCTAACCTCCCACCTCTATATCTCATTGTTTCTCACAGGAGCAAAATCTAGTACCTGAGGGTGAGTGGGACCAGTTCATGTCTTGTCTAAAAGGACATCTACCTGCAACCTTCAGGATCACAGGATTTAGAGGGTAAGGGTACCACCCCATCAATCCCTGGTAAAAAACATTCAATGGCAGGATTAGTCCATTTTCAAGGATGGCTTGAAGTGCAAGTCCACTCCAAAAATAACTTACTTTTAATAGAACCAGAAAAATCAGACAAACCAATTAAAAAAAGTTTGAGCAAAATCGGATAACTAATAAGAAAGTTATGAATTTTTAATGACATGAAAAACTTTGAAAATCACTACACAAATTGGCAACTCACTCATGAGTCTGTGACGTATGGTCCTCACTATCCACTAATTATTTTCTTTATATTGATAATATAAATTTCCTATTTTCCCCTAAGAATCTTATTTCTTCACACCAGCATCCAAGTTAGATTGATAGTAATATGTTTTTGTGTGGATGCACTAATATAGAGTAATTTTTTCCAGTTAAATCATGAAAAATTTGAATTTTGATAAACTATTTATATAAAAATCAATAATTATGAATATATAATATTCAGAAAATAGTATCAATTCTTCAAAGTTCATAACAAATTTTGTGAAATGTCATGCAAGCAATATGATACAAATCATATAACCTGGGCAAAGGCATGGGGAAATCAAGTTTTGGGGATAAAAGGGAAATTAATGGGATTAAACTATATAAAGCAATTGATAAATAGTGAGGACATGACGTCACAAACTGATAACCAAATTGGCAATTTGTGTAGTGATTTCCATTGTTTTTAGTTTTACATACTTTTTCAAAAATTCATAACTTTCTTATTAGTTATCCGATTTTGCTCAAACTTTTTTTGATTGGTTTGTCTGATTTTTCTGGTTCTATTAAAGGCAAGTTATTTTTGGAGTGGACTTGGGCTTTAATGGCACACTCAGATTTTTTGTCTATAAGCCACTTCATAGTTGCAGTCTGAGCATGAGCAGTTAAAGCAGTGTACTCCATGATACACAGGTGGAAGTATTCTTTGGAAAGGGGAAACAAAGGCTATTTATGTAGCACCTCCATCGATGTAGGAGTGATTATTTCAAAATGTACAAAGTGGGACTCTTCATGTTTTGAAGATCTGTGGATATTCGGGTCATTTGGGACATATGCTAACCGTGAACTGGTCCATTGAAAGCCCGTTTTCAACCCACAAATTTTACAAACTTCCTGTCTTGAATACATGGTTTTGGTACGTAATGAAAGCTTAGGCATTAGACATATTAGAGGTATAAATTACTCTTCCCCCAAAAAAACATTTAGTCGCAAGGTATTCCTGATAATTTTTAAAAAGTAGTTACATACATATGGAACTTCAAACCATTAGAAAGGCCATTTATTCCTCTACAATAATGCTACACAATATTTTTCATAATAATAACTAAAAATTTATTGATATTTGAATCAGCACAGCCCATGACGAACCCTTCAAAATGTGCTACCCTAAAATTATTAGGGCTCAGGGGGAAGGGGGGTTGGGGTTACCTGTGCGGCGGGAAAAGAGTTGAGAGGCCCCTGTGCCTTGACAGTAATCCAATGATTGTCATCATCATAATTATGTTGCTAGGCAATAGGGTCTTGCTCAAATGATATTGTCAAAGACTTACCGGTTCCAAGAATTGACAAATTATTGTTTTCAATCCAAGACAACTTTAGCAGCTTAGTGCTCTTCTGTTTTTTTTTGTTTTTTTGCATTTTCTAATGGAAAATCTTTAAAATTTCTTTACCAGACAGTAGAAAGTTCACCCATTCAAGTTTTGATTAGTTTTGGTAGTAAAAAGTAATTTGGATTAAAATATTTACTGAATATAGTCTACATGTATTCATAGATACACATGCTATGATGTTCTATGCATGATTTCCAATGGAGTTTAGTTTATATGTTAGTACGGGTAGTTATGTTATACGTCATGATTCTAGATTTAAAATATGAGCTTCAAAATTACCTCTGTAAAGAGATTTAGCAAATGTAAATGCACTGTCAATTAACATAAAAGCGACTTGGGAGTAGAATACTCGACGCACCTTTACACAATTGCATAAAATAGGGCCCACTCGCAACCCAAGTCCACTTTGGTTTCCATGTGCTCAGTTTTATGTTATTCTCTATTTTCTTTGCACACCAATATTTGTTAGCCCATAGAAAGCCGGATGAAGAGTATTGAGGTTGATCTTATAAATTCTAGCTGTACACAAACTAATTTTTGAGGTGATTGGTGCATTTTATAATGAAAGATGGCCTCTAGCCCACTACATAGTTTTTGACTGATGCATTTTCCATTTCACTCTTGCAGTCAAGCAAACCAGGTACTAAGGTACCTGAAAGGAGAATGCTTCAATGAGCTGCTGAACTCTGACGCAGAAGATGCTAACGAAACAAGACCAACGGCAATACCATGGTAGGTACCGGTGTGCAGACTCAAATGTCTTAGCCACATATACACTCAGCAAAAAAAAAAAAGTGTCCATTACTGTAAAATATTGTAAAATGTTTATCAAATTAAAGGAGAATTAATACTCTACAAACGTCAATTGAGTTAAAGATACTATGTCCCTTTTGCAGCCAACATCAAATTCTGTAGAACTTTGCAGGAATTATGAATATGTCATGTATGTCCTATCTGTGAAATTTAAACGTTAGCAGTGTCCTAATATTCAAATTATGCAAGGAAACCTGTTTACTTTCTAGACTTCACTGTCAGACACTATTGAGTGACTGACTGGCTTTTTTCATCTTTGGTAATAACATACATAAAATGAGCTGTAAAGGGTACATGAGCATTTGTCTACATCAATAACCCACTTCTTGTAATGGCCAAAATTAAACTGATTGAATCTTTGCGCAGCATAAAACGTACGACCATTCGGTACAATGGTCTGAAAAATCAGACTATTACTTACTGGCTCTATAGCTCCTAAGTCGATTCGACAACTAATAGTCGTTATTTTCCCACTTTTCAAGCCCCTTTTTTAGGGAAGTTCTAAATTAGTATTGTCTTTCAAATGCCGTTTGAATTTAACCTTTTCATTTTTTGGCCTGCAAATGGGACATAGTACCTTTAAAGTCTTGAGATCAAAACTTTCAGGCTTGGATAGTTGCAAGACCATAGATAGATGATTTCAAAGAACACAAATTTTAAATAATTTATCATGTTGGTGGTGATGTTTCTCCTACATAGGAGTTAACAGGCATATCCACTCTCTTTTATATGATGATATTGGGTTCTGGTATAGTGCTCATAACTGTCAGACTTGACACTCTTGGTGCTCCCGATTATTACCCTGGCTTTAGCATGGCTGCCATTACGGCGCTCTAGCATTTAAAGGAATTAATTCCTGCCAGGTACCCAATTACATCACCTGGGTTGAGTGTGGCAAATGTAGATCAATGTTTTGCCAAAGGACATTAGTGCCGCGGCTGGACTCGAACCGCAGACCCTGTGATCCACAGTCCGATGACGTATCCACTCGACCACGACACCAATATGGAATGATTGTAACCATAGTTTAACTTGTCTCATTGATTGTGTGTGGGTGGTTAGGTATCCTGATGACTTGGCCTGGCAGCTCAGTCTTAGCAGGAAACACATCCGTAAGATGCCAACCTTGGAGAAACTTCATCTTTTCCTCATCTCCGAGACTGAGAGTGTGAGTACCAATATGATGAAACATTGACTCTTTGCCGATTGGCAGAGGAATTGCTGTTGTATTTTTAAAGACATCTGCATCCTTCAACTCATGTTTATTTGGTTTGTAAAACTTTGATATCATTTATATACATTTTTATGCCTCCGCTACAACGTAGCCGGAGGCATTATGTTTTCTGGTTGTCCGTCCGTCCGTACGTACGTCCCGTACGTACGTCCCGTTCTCGTGATCGCGTTATCTCAAGAACCAATTGATGGATTACCGCCAAACTCGGGTCATGTATGTATCTTGCAGAGCTAATGAAGTGATTAGATTTTGGGGTCACGAGGTCCAAGGTCAAAGGTCACAGGGCCCATTATGTATGCAAAAATAGTTCGTGATCGCGTTATCTCAAGAACCGATTGATGGATTACCGCCAAACTTGGGTCATGTATGTATCTTGCAGAGCTAATGAACTGATTAGATTTTGGGGTCACGAGGTCCAAGGTCAAAGGTCACAGGGCCCATTATGTATGCAAAAATAGCTTGTGATCGCGTTATCTCAAGAACCGATTGATGGATTACCGCCAAACTTGGGTCATGTATGTATCTTGCAGAGCTAATGAACTGATTAGATTTTGGGGTCACGAGGTCAAAGGTCAAAGGTCACAGGGCTCATTATGTATGCAAAAATAGCTCGTGATCACTTTATCTCAAGAACCGATTGATGGATTACCGCCAAACTTGGGTCATGTATGTATCTTGCAGAGTCAATGAACTGATTAGATTTTGGGGTCACGAGGTCAAAGGTCTAAGGTCACAGGGCTCATTATGTATGCAAAATAGCTTGTGATCACGTTATCTCAAGAACCGATTGATGGATTACCGCCAAACTTGGGTCATGTATGTATCTTGCAGAGTCAATGAACTGATTAGATTTGGGGATCACGAGGTCAAAGGTCACAGGGCTCATTATGTATCTCAAAATAGCTCGTGATCGCGTTATCATTAGAACCAACAGATGGATTACAATCAAACTTGAATTTTAAAAATTGCTTCCATTTTGGTTTGTAAAATTGCTCTATGGCGGAGGCATCATTTTCGACTGCGCGCAGTTGAAGTTCCATCTAGTTTTTCAGAGGTTCATTCTGTGTTCTATATATTTGTCATCCTTATTTCATCAGTTTACAAACTTTGCAAAATTATCCTGAGCCCTTTATCAATTTCGATTATTGATGCACACATGCACTCTTCATGTAGTGATTTAAATTCTTTGTTGCCAATTTGCAGGGTAACATAAGTCGTCAGGAAAGCGTGAGTATGATTCCGCCTCTCTTACTGCAAGTCAAACCTCACCACAAAGTCCTGGACATGTGTGCCGCTCCTGGGTCTAAGACGGCTCAGCTTATCGAAATGCTTCATGCTGAACAGACTTTTGGATGGCCAGGTAATGTTTGTACGAAGTATGATTAGCCACAGGACTACATCCAAAAGGACAATTCCCCCTACTGTCTGGTGGGTAGGGGATGGTCGTCCTAGATAAGGTCATAGGCATGTGTGCTGCTCCTGGGTCTTGGATGACTCAGCTTAATGAGATGGTCCATGCTGAACAATAGATGAGGATAGCCAGATACTGTTTAGTGCTCTAATATCTCAATTATTCTTATGCCTCCGCAACGAAGTAGCCAGAGGCATTATGTTTTCGGGTTGTATGTCCGTCCCGTTCTCGCGATCGCGTTATCTCAAGAACAGATTGATGGATTCCCGCCAAACTTGGGTCATCTATGTATCTTGCAGAGCCAATGAACTGATTAGATTTGAGGGCCATGAGGTCAAAGGTCATGGGGCTCATTATGTATGCAAAAATAGCTTGTGAACGCATTATCATTAGAACCGACAGATGGATTACTATCAAGCTCAGGACATGTATGTATCTTGCAGAGCCAATGAACTGATTAGACTTTAGGGTCATGAGATCAAAGATCAAAGGGTCATAATTACTAGTTGGGTGGTTGACATTACCAAATACAGTGTGCTTACAAAGTCTAATCATATAGGACAGAAGGCACAATGGCAGGCAGTTGTGAAGAAAAACTGCTAAAATTTCACATTTTACATTGATGATATGTTATATCATGAACTGGAAAATAATTTTAAGACCTAGATAGAATCATTTAAAATGGAATTGTGTGTTTTAGAAGTCTTTTCTTACCTTCTAATCTTTATTTTTCGAATGTTAACTTGTCCTGGAACAGTCAGCAGTCAGAAGAGATGTCGAGATGGCGATCACCAGTAGTAAACCGTGATAGCACCATCTCCTGTGAATGATGACTGTAGCTAAACAATTGAGAAATGTAAGATATTTTATTTTATCATTCTTTACCTCCAGAGGGCTTTGTGATTGGTAATGACGATGACAACAAACGCTGCTACATTATGGTACACCAAGCCAAGCGACTCAACAGTCCATGCTGTATGGTTGTTAACCATGATGCATCGGTGTTTCCTCGGTTACAGGTTCCGGGACCAAACGGAGAGATGACCAACATCGAGTATGATAGGATACTGTGTGATGTTCCCTGCGGGTAAGTGTTTTCATATCATAAGAGAAAGAGCCATCTCAGTTAACTAAAGCCAAGGGTTTGTTATAGACAACAGAAATTAAATTGTCTTCTTGTGCATTATTGTGCAGGACTTATTTTAAAGGATTAGCTTTTGGATCAATGGGTTCTAAACAATTGTAAATGAGACCTATTTTCTTTTTAACAAAAATTGGTATATTTTCAGAAAGATGAAATCATCTCCGAAGATCTATAGGAGACATTCAAATGGTTAAGGATTACACATTATAGATATTTTAAAAATGATCATAACTTATATATGGGGTACATAGAAATTGTGTTGCAATTCTCTGTGTGTGGGTCAACTTTCTGCTTGTGCATTGACTTGGCTACTCACAGGTCACTTTGTTTAGAGTGCAATATCAGTATTTTTTTTCTTTTAAAGGAGTCATGTAAAGCTGATATATTTCTGTCCATTAGCCATGCTTTGGCCATGAACCCATTCTGTCATATTTTGCCTCACACTGCCACTGCTCTTAATTGTAATAGAACATCCATCTCTATTTCTTCTAAAATATAACACATGAATGTAGTGCTACTATCATCTTTCAGTTACTAACATTTGATGTAATAATAATAATAATAATAATAATAGAACAGTTCTCACAAAGCGCATTATACCTTTGTAAAAGGTCTCAAAGAGCTTAGGATAAAGGAAGAAAAAAGTGAAACAAATAGAAATGCTGCAGGAAAACGTCTTTGACTAATGAGTATGAATATCAATGAAATTATATGTTTTAAGAGCAGTTATGAATCGTTGAACTGTTTTAACTAAGTTAACTGGCCTCACATTATGAGGGATACTATTCCATAGCTCAGGGGCATTATGCTCAAAACCTGTTCACCGTAAGACTTTTTTTTGTTACCACAGGTTCATACAGATCTTTCTGTAGTGACTTGAAAGTACTCATTAAAAAGTAAGAAGGAAGTGAAACAAATAGAAAAGCTCTATTGGAAGCCTTCCAAGTATGCATTCTACTTTCATATTCTTGTATTTCCTTTGCAGGGGAGATGGCACAATGAGAAAGAACTATGCCATTTGGAAGAAATGGACACCCCTCAGTGGTTTCAACCTTCACCCGTAAGTAACCCATCTGCTGTCTGGTGACAACATTACCACTCTTTTTTTTTTAGAGGGAGCTTTCCATGTAGCTGCATTGTTTCAAATTTTCCATCTATCATGAAATCTTACCTACATGTCAATGTACAATTTAGTTATTAGTAAATTAATTTCAAATGTCAGGCAGTGATAAATCTGTAATATCTTTTAAAATGGAGACTTAAAGATAACCTAATCACTGAGAAAAGGGCAATAGAAATTTCGAAAACTTAGTCCCATTTCCACCTTTGTTTTAAAATAGGCCACATTTTTGAACTATTCTATTTTGACCTCAAGAAAAATTAATACAGTGAAACCTGTATATAAAGACCACTCAAATGAGACAAGAAATGTGGTCTTTATAGGCAGGTGGTCTTTATATACAGGTGGACACTAAAGCAGGTTTGACTGATGTACAGAAACCTCCCACACATGTAGCCATTTCACCTTAGATAGGACTACTATCTGTTATAGCAAGTGCATTAAAGACAACATGCTCGTGATGTACAGACAAATAAAGTGAGGAAAATAATAGAATAATAATAAAAATAATAATAAAAACCTTACAACTGTAATAAAGATATTTCCTTTAGTTTGGTACATGTGTTACATGTATGTCAATATTTCTTTCCTAGGCTCCAGCGAAGGATACTTCTCAGAGGGATAGAGCTTTTAGCCGTGGGCGGACGCTTGGTCTACTCAACGTGTTCGTTCAATCCTGTTGAGAATGAAGCTGTCATTGCTAGTGTCCTCCTACAAAGTCAAGGTAAAGAATAAAATTTATTAAAAAAACAATCATGGGGGAGGGGGGGGGTGGAACACAGTTTGATAATGGGGTGTTGTATTTTGGGTGCTGCAAGCCTAAGATGTGTTAAGATGTGGTTTACTACTGAAATATCTTTGGGAGGTTTCGATAGGAAGTATTGCAATGTTTGTTTTAGACTGGCAATACCGCAAGAAGCAAACTTGTGGATTTTTTTCTGTGACTTGCTAAATGAATGTTATGAAAAGAATGCAGCTAGTGAACATGGTTTACAATTCGTTTAATTGCTAGAATTGGGCAATTTGATTATACTGTCTTCCGAATTTTTTCCTCAAAAATTGACTAGCTTGATTTTTGTTCACTTTATTCTGTACCTGCAGGAGCTGTGGAGTTAGTTGATGTAACAAATGAGCTACCTGGACTGAAACGTGATCCAGGAAAAACAACATGGAAGGTATTACTGAGCTCTTGTCAAGTACTTATTTATTTTATTTCACAATACCACAGTACATTGGCCAAGTAAGAATAGATTTCTAGCTTATTTTGTGGGTCTTTAAGATAAATTACGAGTCTCCTTCTTGTTCATATGGTTTTGTAGATGGTTGCTGCATGTCAAATGATAATAGGTCTAGAGCCAAATCATCTACATTTGGGATGCAGAAATGATAAATATATTTCTCTATTTTGTCTTTCCTCTTAGTGAACTACAGCATAATGAAAAGGATATGGATAGGGCAAGAAATTGGGAATTCATTTTACTTGACCTGGGCATCATTTCACGAAACTGTAATAAGTACAAATTCACCGACATCCCATTGAAACACATGTTAATTGCAATACACCCGTTTCAATGGGATGTCGGTGAACTTGTACTGATGACGGTTTCGTGAAATGCTGCCCAGATTTGTTTTTTTCCACTGGGGGTATAAATTGTAAATGCATGAGACATTTACTTCATTCTTTGCTGGTCATCTTTTGAAATATAGGTGATAGACGACAAGGGCAAGATCTTCACTTCACTGGAGGATGTTGAAGAGAGAGAAGAGCCGGAGAAGAGCAGGAGATATAAGCCTTCTTTCTGGCCTCCATCTGAAGAGGATGCACAGAGTATAAATCTAACTAGATGGTGAGTTGAAAAGTTGTCAAACTATTCAACAAGCAGAAGAAAAAAAAATTGTTTGAGACATGTTTTCAGTTGCTGGTACAGTGAAGGTGAATTTGTGAAGGTGTCGTGGTTCAGTCACTTGGCTCTCAGACCTAGTGTTGAGGGTTTGAATCCCAGCCCCACACTAATATCCCTTGGCAAGACATTAAAGGTATAGATCAGTTCTGGTCATGCGATTGCATTGTGAAAGAAATATTGTGGAATCGATCAGAAAAGGTTGATCATCTAGCATATAAGTATTGGTGTATACTGCAAGGTTCTGGAATCATCAAAATGATAAGAAAAATGAACCTGTTTTGAATTGTAGGCGAGAAAAACTCTTCTCTGTCAGCAAATGTTAGATATGATATAAACATTGAATGCTTAAACTGTGCCTATTGCTCTGAAAGAGTTAACATTGCATGAACATGAGAGGTGATGATAGCTAGTTGTGTTACAGGGCTCAACTGTACTTGAAAAGGAAGACGAATGCTAAAATTTGCAATAAGCCCAACCTAAAACCATTTTCCATTCCAAATAACATTTCTTTCCACCAAGATTTAATAAAGATTTTGGTAGGAAATGTTCCTTGTAATACAATGTGTGGAGATAGTGGCGGATACTGGACTTGTTTCAAGTGTGGCAGACACAAGAACCCACAATTATTGATGACCATCCTAGTGTAAATGGAAATTGCATGAAAAGTGATAAATGTTCTTCTAAGACAAGATATTTTTCCTTTTATTGTTACTGCAGTGTTCGCATCCTTCCCCATCACCAAGATACCGGAGGCTTCTTTGTGGCTGTTCTACAGAAGACGCGGCCGTTACCATGGATGAAACAGGACAAGGGCAGTAGCCAAGAAAGTTCACAAGGTACACGATGAAGAATACTTCAGAAACTCCATAAAATGTCTATTTTATATTTCAAAATTCTGAGGGGTTTATCACATCCCGTGTGAGCAATGCTTTAGAGGGAATTTATGTGTCTCACATTTCAAAATGATGACGAATTAGGCTATAACTTGTATACAAAAAAAGGTGACTGGCTGTAATGCTCCTCAAGGGAATGGAGAGTGTAGAATCTTAATAGAACCAGTAGCAGGGGTACTAATACTGTAAGCCCTTCAGTCAGTTACGTTGTAACCGGTAAAGTGCTTTATAAGAAACACTTACAGTCAAACCTGCTTTAGTGACCACTTGTACAGAAAGTCCACATGTTTATAAGGACTGTATTTTCTGTATCCCTTGAAAATCATTCTCATTGAAACATGTATTAAACAAACCCGTACATAAAAAACACCTGACAAAGACCAATTTTCTTGTCTCCCTTGAACGGCCTTTATATACAGGTTTCACTGTATTTTTATTATCATAATTTCTGTTATTTTTTCAGAAGACACCACTTCTGACCAGTCATGTGCAGTGGAGACCAGTGAAACCAACAAACCAGGTGCATCAACTCCTGATACCAGCCAAGAGAGTACAGCAACGGAAAACTCAGGAAAAAAATCATTAGATGCTAATGGATCACAAACAGGGTATTTCTTTGCTTTTATCTACATGTATTGTACATCTCTGTTGAATACAAGCGATAAGCATCTCGGGTAATAGAATCACACAAACCCAATATTAATTATTGAGTGCTTTTGAAAATGGACATGGTGAATGTACATTGTATCAAATTTAAAGAGTAAGGAAGGATGTCTGGGAAGAAAAACAAAAGCTAGCATTTCAATAAATTATCAAGGGTGCAGATGATCTATGAAGGAATTCATGTGAATATGAATAGAGTTTAACAGTCATATTTGTTTTGTTACATGGTCTGCATGGCTTGGGTTTTTTAGTATGTGCATTCAAACATGGCAGCAAGCCTCTGTTAGCTATTGTTTTGATGAATAGTATGCATTGACACAATACTGACTATGGTTTATACCATTTTAAGAAAAGAATGTCACTTAAATGTATATTTACCACATTTCCAGTCGCATGAAATATTCTATTTTGCATGATAGAATGTTTTATTACATTTCAAACAATGTTCACTGTTCACTGTATCAATTTGGCAGCATATTCCACCCCTCCCTAACCTAGAAGACTTTCGGAAGAGTATATATTATGCATGATTAGAAAATGATAATTATTCATTGTCATTTCATTTGTATCAGATTGGTTACAGACACCCAGCCAAGAAGCCAAGGTTTTTAAATTTTAACTTCAAAGAAATACCTGTTTTATGCACGACTGAATATCTTTGAATAGTTAAACAAATGTTCATTTTTCACTGACATCTGCTTTGTTGTAAATTTGTAACAGACTGCCAGCCAAGAAACCAAGGTTTCAAAGCTACAAGTGCAAGGAAGACTCCTTCTATGCATGACTGAATATCTATAAGTAGTTCAAACAATGTTTCTTAGCCATTGTCCTGTACTTGTTTTTTCTATCAAATTGGCAAAAGACCCCCCAGTCAAGAAGTTAAGGCCAAACAGTTGAAAGGAAGACTACTTGTATGCAGGATTAAACACAGTTGACTAGAACAAACAATGTTCAGCATTGATTGTCATGTAAAGTATACATCCAGCTAAAATAGTCCAGGTACTTCAAAGGAAGATATAATTTGTTTGAATAATTCAATATAGTGTCCATTATTAATTGTAATGCACATTTTTTTGTATCAAATTGGCAACAGACCTCCAGCCAAGAAGCCAAGGTTTTCGAACTTCAAGGAAGATCCCTTTGTTTACTTCAAGGAGAGTGAGGAGATCTGGCCTCCCATCAAGTAAGCTCATACCACTCTCCCTTTCATAGAGATTAACTAATCAATACCATCATATGGATTAGTTAATACCATAAGATGGCTTAGTTAATCAATACCAGAATATGGCTTCTTTAATCAATACTACATTCAAAGATAGGGCAAGGTCATGCAAGGTGAAGCTCAAAAACTTAAAGCCAATTGTGCCATTGTGAATGATGGATCAAAGAGATTTTATTTTATGGAAAATTGATTGTATGGACCTGGGTGACCAAATAAAAGGAGGCCTTAATAACAGCTCAAGAAAACATTACAAGTAAGAAGAAACAGATAACCTCAAAATACAAAGTACCAACATGATATATTACAGGGAAAACTTGACACAACGTGGTCAACTATAACGAGGCAACGGTTATAACGACGATATTGTCACGGGCCAAATCAATTTACGTGTTATTCCATGGCATGAACCTCTTATAACGAGATAGCCTATAACAAGTTTTTTTGGCTATTGCAAGCTAAATCCAGTGCCCCTAAAACAAAGAAAAACAATGTTAATCATTACCGTTATACCAAGCAATTTCACTGCTCTTCATGTGTATGACAAGTCATTAGAACACCACGAGCTTTCGCCCCAAGATTACTGCACACAAACCGTGCAAGCACAGTGCACGGTGTTGGGCAGCCCTGAGCGCCGGCTTTACGTACGTACGGAACGCTGGACGGAGTATCGAAGCTCTTATAGACTTATGTACAGTGTACTAACACTTCACAGACATTGGCTTTCAAAGCATGCTCGCTCTCGATCTAGCGCGCGAGGAAGAGTCGAGGTGTGACTAGAACAAAGATTATGATTGGACAGTCGATTGGATAAAACGGCAGCCCACGTGCACAATTAAGACAGGAATCCAGTTACACATAGTCTGCACATTTATCGGAGAGACCGATACGATTGGTTAAGACAAGGTCAGTCTTACTCGGAGGTGCATAATGCAATATTCAGGAGTAGGGAAAAAATATGCACGGGACCTGTTCATGACTGGCTGAAATATTGCATTTTTAAAAATTTAAATCCTAACTCCCTTGCTACATCTGCAGTTATTTTTAGCACGCTAAAGTTTAGGTCCTAGTTTTTGCCTGCCAGACGTTACCAGTGATTTGTACGAAAAAACAAATTTGACGCTACACCATCTCCCGAGACGTAGACGTGCAAAATTTTCCTCTTCCTTTTCGATTGGGCTTTTTTTAGACCGTACTATTATCCCCTTTATTGGTCGCTTGCTTCGTCCTTATTGGTCACTAGTTTCAAGTAGCGTGTGTGATTGAGACCAAGAAGCCTCTCCTGTTCACTGGTAGTTTAACATCTTAGTTAAAATCCATTGAAAGCATTCGCCGATATGATTCGAAATTTCATTAATGAATCAAATCAGAAGATCAACAATTGTATTATTGATGTTTTAAGAGCTTTAAAAGAGTTTACAGCAGAAACAACTCAGTACATGTGTACATGTGTATTATCATTATTGTACATGTACATGGAGTCCCATATGTGCATTTTTATGTACATCCTGATATAATGAGGTATCTGCTATAACAAGGAAAATCAATTGGCCCGATGACCTCGTTATATGGAGTTTCCCTTGTATATGGATTGTAAAAATGTAACTATATCTACATAAAAGAATATGTCTCTGTTCATGGAATCCAGGGAAAATTATACTAAGTCTTATCAGAAAAAATAGGATTACTTGGTTTTTCATAATACTTGAAATGGAAGAAAATATACCTTTTGCAATTTGCAATTGAGACATGTTTTGAGAGATTATTGTAAGGTGTGTAGTTAGCTTTAAATACTGTCTTAAAAGTTTATTATAATTAGTGCCCTTTAAGAAGAATATTTAGTAATGTAATATATTTTGCAAAGTGTTATGATTTAAACAAAGTGTAGATAACTATGGCCACAGTGTTTTTATTCTGATAAACAAATTTGTAAATTATAAATCTTCTGAAAGGAATCTCCAATGTAAGAGTTCTGGGGGGTGTTTCACAAAGACTAAGATCGACTTTAAGTTGGACTTAAGTATAGCAGGCCGTTCATGCCATTGTTTGCTATCATTATTTACTGGCATTGGTCTCTCAAGGGACGTACAAATCATGGTAAAAATCTACAAAACTTACATTTTTGATAATTCATTATTGAAGAAAAAATATTATCTAAAGATCATAATGGTGAGAGCAAACAATGGCACGAACGGCCTGTTATACTCAAGTCCAACTTAAAGTCGATCTTAGTCTTTGTGAAACACCCCAGATATTTGCCATTGAAGGTCAGAAATGGAAGTTGATATTCTATCTTGGAGTTACAAAAATGCAGGCACCAACAGATACATTTAAAACACAATGAAGGATCTTTGGAGAATAGACTTTGTAGCAGCTTAGAATTTCAATTACATGTTTATTCTTATCAATCTAGTAAAAGGAAAGAAATTTTGATGAGCACTTTTTAGAGGCGCATCAAAACCTGACATGGGCTTTATTATTTCGGACTGTGATTGGATCGCTGGAAGATTACACCATCTTTCCTTCATTTGTTCTGAACAGGAAGTTCTACGATGTGACAGACTCCTTCCCCATCACGCAACTCCTGACCCGATGTCACGTAGGCAAGAAACGTAACCTCTACCTCACCAACAAACTCATCAAGGGAATCTTGGAACATAATGTGGATAGGCTCAAGGTACGTTGACCCTACGTTTGCTCCTGCGACAATTGCTCCAAGTTTTATTTCACCAACAGTAGTATATAGGGTTAGGGTAAGTATGGCAATGGGGTTTTAGGTCAGGTTTAGGGTTAGGTTTAGGGTTGAGTTTAGGATTAGGTATAAGGATAGGTATAGTTTAGGGTCCAGGGTTGAAGTGAGGAATTTGGTTAGTGGAGGATATTGATGCGGAGCAGTACTTGCAGGAGCAAGTGTCATGAAACCTAAATTACGTATATATTACACTGTTCACTCTGACATATGGATCAGAGACGTTGGCACTTAGAGCAGCAGAAAGAAAGAAAACCCACGCTTTCGAAATGTGGTGTTGGAGGAGAATGCTGAGGATATCCTGGAAGGCTCATAAATCAAATGATTTTGTCAAGAACCAAATTGGAGCGAAGGTCATCCTATGCCAGAAGATAGATATGAACAAGTTGCAGTATTTTGGACACATTTCTAGGAGAGAAGGTGACGACCTGGAGAAGATCATTACCCAAGGTCATGTTGAGGGTTAACAAAAACGTGGTCGGCCAAAAGTTCGATGGGCTGACGGAATAAAAGAGATTACTGGCATGAACATTTGCTAATCGCTATGCCCAGGATAGAAGTGGTTGGAACGTCATCAATAGGGTCACAACGGTTAGTCATGACTCATAGGACGACGACGACGACTCTGAATCAAATTTCTATGGATGAAAAAAAAAAATTCTGGCAGTTATCTTGTTACTTTTCTGTTAATTGACATTGACATGCACTAAATTCAATGTTTTGGGTAGTTACAAAACACTTAGAAACACAAACATAGAATACACTGCCAGATGATGATGGCATACATTTCTAAAGGCAGAAAGGCCCAAAAAGAAGCTAGAAAATATTGAATGTTAAGTTCCTAAGGCTCCTCATGAATACATTGCAGCACCTCCCATTGGTAATTATATCCCTTCATGACACACTTAACAATTTACACCAGCACCACATTGAGTAGCCTCTGTTGGTTGAGTGTCTTTCCTGGTGAGTGTCCATACGTCTGCCCAATACAAAATTACATTGTTAGCTTCATTTAGATTGATAAAACTATGACATCATAAGGATAATTGGGTCATCCAGAGGTCATAGTGCATTGGGTTCCTTTGACCAACTTGTCATCAATGCTGTATTCCACTGGAGGGTCTGCTTTCTCTACAGCCCAAAATGGCCTATTAGACAGACTAGCCCCAGCTGGTCCCAACCGTAGTATTTCAACAGGCTCATGGACCTCGTTCTCATTAAAAAATATGGACTGTTGGTTGAGCTACCATAGTGCGAATCACAGCAAGTGCCAGGGAGGTCCACTGACACTCGGTGCATCCACACCTGCAGTAAGTTGGGGTGATCTATCTTGGGACTCTCCTTTTGTGTCGTCTTTTGGCACCCTCATATTTATAGTACACATTTCCTGCGTTATTACATAGCCCCTATTCAACTTTTTTTTACATGAAAGGTGACCAAGGTCAAATCACTTTCAGGATGCTAGCGCGATCTGCTGAAATTGACCCTTCTCAGAACAGGAGATGGCTCGATGTAGCATGCAGGTGCTCCAGAGGTCCGTCGTTTTGGATCGCCACGATTCTATGTTGGGGGGGACCAAAATGTCTTTGCTGCGTTCACACCTCAGAGATAGTGCGATCTAGCGTGCGTTGGAACTCGCTATATTTTGAAACGAACAGGATCATGGAAGGCTTTCAGGTACTACAATTGCCCCAGGATGACCATGAACTCTGCATCGTAGGGTAGGGTTGTTCAATTCCCTAAGGCCCTAGAAGCCCACGTACCCTGATTATTTGCCTATGCTTAAGTTTATTTGCTTATGCTTGAGTTTATTTACCTATGCTCGAGTTTATTAGACCAATCAAGCAATAGACATAGTTTGTTTGTCACATGTACTATATGTCATGTACTGTAATTTACCCCCATCCTCAATTTTTTTTAAATGTCTTTTTATCCTCATATTTTCTCAGGTCATCAACTCTGGAGTGCGTGTCTTGGCTAGGAGCGACGCTCGTGAGGTGGCCTGTGATTTTAGGCTTTCACAAGAGGTTTGTATGGCATTCATTGTGAAAGGCCTGTGTAGTCCAAGAAAAGTGGAGAAGTGATATCCAAATCTTATGAAGCCTAGATTTCTCTCTTTCTTCTACAAATTTCTACATAAAATCCTATAGATTGCACTGTTTTTCTAATTTTCTTATGAGAGATTCCTGTATTTTGTTGTGAAAAGTTGGCAGTTATGGATAAAGCAATTGGACTGTTGCCCTTTTATTTCCAGCCATTTAGATATATGTGTTGAGTTCTCAGCCTAAGATTCTGGGACTGGAATCTATGGAAAATTATACTACAATCAAATCATATCCTATGGGTTAAACTTATGACATATATGATATTGAAAGCCTAATACTTATCAGAAGAATTCCTTGGGAAGTTCAGAGGTTTCTAAATGTTTGTTACAGGGCTTTCATCATTTATATCTGAGGTAATATTTTATGACAATTTTGTCACTTAATTTAGGAGGATACACAGTGTGCAGACTGTCATGTGCACCCACCCCTTGCAGCCAGTCACTTACAAATATCTTCATATCTAATTAAAGAGCAATTGGCCAGTGAAATATTCCAGCATGTCTTTGTGACTATAAGTTTGGCAATCGTGAAGCAATTTATCAGTTATTCTTGGAGTTCTGAAATAGAGTTACCAGTACTAATTGCCTTTGAAATGTAAACCAGTGCTTGAAAGTGAGAATGTAATCATTTCTCACAACTTACCAGGGCATCAATGTGTTGTATCCTTACCTGAGAGAGAGGAAGATTACCATTACAAGGGAGGATGTCATCACTCTCTTCTCTGAGGAAGCGCCCTTCACTAATCACTTCTCAGAAGGCATCAGGGAAATACTGGAGGAAACACGTAAGTCAACTATTATCTCGGTGTCATTCAAATTCAAGATATTCAAATTATACATGCAATAATCAAGCTCAATTGTGTAATGCTTGATAGTAGCGATGAGGGTGCCTCTGTGTGTGCTCTGCGGGTCAAAATTAAGGTATGGGAAAAAGCTTGCTTCATTGAGAAGTTCTCAATGAAGGGAGCCAGGAAAACAGTTCACCATTTTTCTCTGTCTGCCACTGAACGTAATGTTTCTCTTAAACATGACATTTTATAGAAGATGTTTAATAATTGCAGCTATGGCAACATGGTTTGTTTCATAGAGATGTATGATCTTCAAAAAACAGTAATAAATAATAATAATAATCTGGATTTATGTAGCGCTTAATATGAAGTACTGTCTCTAAGCACCATCTCCACTCCATGGGGAGTATTCCTATCATACGGTCACCATGGCTATTACTAACACAAAGGCTTTCGTCATCCTACCGGGGTCCCCATTTCTCTCCTGGGTATGGAGTGGCAAATGCAGATTAATGCCTTGCCAAATGACATTAGTGTCGTGTCAGGGATCGTACCCATTACCTTTGAATGTCAAGTCAAGTGCCTAAACCTCTCGACTACGACACCTCTATAACAAAGTATTTGCAATGATGTAAAGATCAGCACTTACGTCATTGGTGAATATGCATTTTCTACAGTAATTTGGAGTATGTATATTCATCATGGTAAAGAGTAGTCTTTGTTATCATATACAGAATCACGGAAGGGTCAGTAACTTTCTTCATCATGCATTAGCCCATTTTCGTAATGTGATCAAATTTAATGCACAAATCTTTAAGTGTATGGTTACCAACTATTTCATTCACCTATTTCATTCACCAGAATAATTGTATTTCAATAGTCAGAATGCGAATTGCATACATTCCATGTTGTTAGGTAGGACAAGCCATAATGTTTGGCCTATCTAGCAATAAATCAATGTTTGCAATTAGCATTCTGACTTTTGAAATACAATTATTCTTATTAGGTGAATGAAATAATTTGTAACCAGGCACTTAACAAAGATTTGTGCATTAACTTTGATTATATTACGAAAATGGGCTATTTGATTACTACCCATGATGTTTAGTTGCAGACTTACTGCACCTAAAATCACATGACAGAGAGTTAAGATTGTTTAGATTTGAGAAACCTGTCATTTCACCAATGTCTGGTGTTGTCATGATAGTTGTATGTACTGTACTTGGCATTTCATATTAATTGTTTCATTTATTTGCCCTTCTCTTTTGTGTCAGCTATGGGAGCAGTA
The DNA here is from genome assembly GCA_037976565.1 of Mesocentrotus franciscanus. NCBI lineage: Eukaryota > Metazoa > Echinodermata > Echinoidea > Camarodonta > Strongylocentrotidae > Mesocentrotus > Mesocentrotus franciscanus. The sequence goes on from CP137676.1 coordinate 11,506,328, forward strand.
ATTCTAACCTACTACCCTAAAACAGAGAGGTAAGTACTTTTTTAGAATTATGTAGTAGTGGAAAGTTTGACCTAGTAGATCATTAAGTCATTTCATTTATTTGAATGATGAATAGCCTTTCTTAATACCTGATAGGGAGTTAAGAGTAAGCTCTCATTAGTGATCTCCAATCACAACAACAGGGCACACTTTCCTGTTGCAAAGGGTACCAGTCACTCAGAAATGTTTTGCTCTCTATTTGAGGGGTTCAATGTCACTATATTATAGTGTAGCAAAATACACTTTCAATAAAATATAAATAATATATATATAACTCAAGCACATGTACACTCTCAAATTGAATAAGGCCATGTGTTTGTCCTGGTGAAAAGGTGCAGAGAAGTTTATTTTTGGTAGTTAACTTGATATTGGTCGTTTATTTTCTGCAGTGGAGCGGAACCGGAATCACCGTTCATCGTGGTAGCATGGAGAGGGAAGACATCCCTGCGCTCTTATGTTGCTAAGAACGACCGGCAGCACATCCTCCGGATGGTGGGAGGACCGGTCGAGGCCTACAAGAAACCAGTGAGGACTAATTCAGGAGAAAACTCCTCCAACCCCTCTGAAAGTGCAGAAGGGAAGACAGAGGATGGAGATGGAGAGGGAGGTGATGGTGATGCGGTTTTAGAGGATGCACTTGTTGTCGAGGAGGACAGGGCTGAGGGAGAAGATGGAGGGAAGGAGGGAGAGGATGGAGGGAACAAGGAACAGGATGAAGTTGAAGCGATGGATATGGGCAAAGATGGAAATAAAGAAGAAGAGAAGAATGGAGATAAGTAGAGGAATATGTTGTTAGACGATGCAGGTGTCATCACGAAGGACGGGGACGCGGGAGAGGATGGAGGGAACGAGGAACAAGATGAAGATGACAAGATGGAAATAGGCGAGGATGGAAGAAAGAGGAAGAGTACGAGGAGGAGAATGGAGATGAGTAGAAGACTGGGAGAGGATGGTAGAAAGCAAACCTTTATGCAGAGGTTAGCCTAGTCGGCAAAAAGGATACATTTGGAAATTAAGATAAATCATGAAAGGACTAATACAGAGAAACCAGGAAAGGGACATCTGAAACTGAAAAGGGAAGACAAAGATGGTTTGGTGACACAGAAATCACAAGAAGGTTGAAAGATCCATTATGATAGAAACTGGTGGAAAGAATACTGATGTATGTGAAGGAGTACTGTGTAAAGGAATACTGATATACAGGTATGTGAAAGAAAGGAAATCATCTAGGTGTGGAGACCTCACCAGCACATGGTCCAGAATTGTATACAAGTAGCCTCAAGTAAACTCATATTGTTTCATGATCAAAAGCACTTTCTAACCTTCTATAAATTACATTACATTACAGGAATCTGTTTGCCCTTTGTTGAAATTAGTGAATTATAGCCCTTAAATGCCTTTGGATGTTTGTGAAGAAATATGAATAAATGTGAAAGAAGGTAATAAACGTGCCTAGAAATCATTATCTCGCTGTGGAGATCAGAGCTAAAGCTAGGGTAATAATTATGTAATTTATGTAAAGCGCACTGATATGTCTTAAGACAGGAATTGTGCTATATAAGTGGTACATATTATTATTATTATGGTCCACATTAACTAAACATAGTGTTGCATCAACCAAGGGGATGGTTTAGAAGAGCCAAAGCATTTTTGCAGCTTCTCCTTTAAAGTATCCATTGACAATGTTCATTACCCTTGTCTGTACCGTTGTTGAGAGAATATGCCCTAGCCCTAGGTAATTTTTTATCTTTGAGAAGTCCCCCATGCTTGGTATTACAGTGGACACTCGCTTTAACAAGGTCCTTGGGACCAACGAAATTACCTTGTTATATCGGGAATCTTGTTATATCAGGGTAAAAAAACTAAATATAAAGAGCTAGGACCAGCAAAATCACCTTTTTATAACAAATACCTTGTTATATCAGAGCTCTTTATACCAAGGTTCCACTGTAGTACCAAGGGTGGTCCGCATTGGCAAGAAACCAGCATGTAATATCTATTTTTTAGAAGATTTAGACACATACCAAGACAAGGTCATGTTTGTGCCTACAGGGTTGCATGACGCGAGCTCCTGCGACATTTGCTCCACTAACAGTCTCCTACACTAAATGAATTCCAACTAAAACCCTGGACACAACCTGGCCCTAATCCTAACCCTAAAGTTGCCTAAACCTATCCTAAAACCCAGTTGCAACCCTAACCCTATCCTTTTTGATAAAACAAAGCCAGGGGTACCATAAATATTGCTATATCAAAGTTGGGGTACCTGTAACGTACCTGTGTTTAATACAGTCAAACCTGTCTATAGCGACCGCCCAAGGGAAACACAAAAAATGGTCTTTGTAGACAGGTTTCTTTAGTACATGTTTCAATGAGAAACCATATTCAAGGGAAACAAAAATGTGGTCTTTGTAGACAGGTGGTCACTAAAGCAGGTTTGACTGTACCTCTGAATTTGGTGACATTTGCTGACAGTGTCAAGGCTTACCTTTAACGAGGGATGCGAGAAAGCCAAGATTGTGTCATAAGAAAAAGAATATCGCAAATTTTGCTTGTAAATGAGCCTTTCTTGAATCTGAGCCGACATTGTTATATTTCATATTCAAGTGCACAACATTATTTCGAACAAGATGGCAATTGTTTTCAGACTGAAAAAGCAATGCGTAAGGGCTTTTGACACATATTCATTGCTTCAGCCCAAACTTGGTACCAGAGGATTTTCTCAATACTTTTTGTGGCAGCAGAGTTATGAATAAGTATATTAGTTATTAAATGGTTACTCTTTTAAATGGGAATCTTCCATAAATGGGAATCTTCCAAACTTGGGTATCCTTTTTTGTACATGCACTGTATATGACAAAAGGGAGCGTTGAACATTATGTCACATTCCACTGACCAAATTGCCAATCTAAGATTTCGCATACCGGTAGATGTGGTGATCTCATTTTCCAAACATTCAAAACTTTCTTATTATTTGCCTGATTGAATCAAACATTTGCCATTCTGTTTCACCTATTTTGCTGTTTTCTCACAAACAAGCTTATTACAAAGGTTGGAGTGCCCTTCAAAGTGGCCCTGCACCCTCCAGGAAGATATTTGAAGGTATCTTATTTATTATCCAATTTTCATGAGCATAGCATAGAGCATCACATTTAGTGTAGTTGTACAGCTTTGCTGAGTAGCATCCTGGTATTTTTTAATGATGTTTTATTCCACGATACTGCTTTGTTTTCAAATAATTTTTAAGGCTATCTACTTTTTCTGTCTTTATCATGTTACATGTATTTTCTTCATTTTTGAAAAACTACGAAGCCATCTGATATAGTGATCAAATTATTTGTATGATCAGATTATGCTATTAAAAGTACGCTATTAATGAATTTTTATAATAAAATACATCTAATTTTGTTCATGAACCAACTTGTGTCCGAAATGTGATTTGGGAATTGAAAGCACGCTGCATTGTGCCAACAACAAAATAGAGAGAGAGAGAGAAAAGTGTGTCCAGTGGTAAAAATCAAACGCAATCTTAATCATCACATACATGTCAATACATCTGTATGGTTTCAAATATAAAGGAAGAGAGTTTTTATAACGACCTATATAAATGAAGATTTTTTTGCAATTTCAGCATATTTTTCTACCCCTCCCCTTCTTTTTATTTGTTGCCTTAATCTTTTTAATGAAAAAACAAGATACAATTGACTCTGCATAAGTCAATCTGTTGAAAAATAGTTTGACTTATGACAAATTTATGACAGATTTATGACAGATTTGACTTGGGAAGTGCAAATGACATGACATTTGCTTAGTTTGGTGACACAGATAAAATTATTTGAAAATTTGAGTTGTGTGACTTGAGTTATGCAGAGTCGACTGCATTCCATTGTTTCAGTTCTCCTTAAATCACGTAATTAACAAATTCCCAATGTTTGCTTTTAATTTCATTCAAGGCTGTAGGGGTCATGAGAACAAAGATTAAACATACATGTTTTAACATGAATACGGAAAAAGTTCCAATGAAGATAGTGAAGATGTAGGACTAAACAAGACTTTAGACTTTGTTCATGTACTTGATGTAGTTTGTGATGCAGATACAGGTTCAACTTACAAATTGCTACTTCTTTGGAGGTGCATGACTTGATAAAGAGATAAATATCCAGCTACATTCTTGATCATTTTCAGCATATGAGAGGGTGCGAGGGTGTTCAGAATGTCGGTATGTGTACATGCTTTGTCATTTAGGGGGATGAAGATCACTGGTTTCATGGGTATCAAAGTTAATACATGTACTTATGTGATCTTTCCTGGAATAAGATCGAAGGGGAAGTCCATCCTGATACAAAGATATTTATATTATAAGCATATCCCCCTGCCCGAGGACTGCTTCTTCCCATCAAAGTCAAAAGTATTTTTAAATGTCTATAATTGTCATAGGGGCACTGTGGGGTGCTGCCCAAGCCCTCTAGTAAGGTATATAGCCCATTTGAAAAAAAACTTTTGGTTATATTCCTGCACATTTTGGTTAGGATCCATTCATGGGTTTTTGAAGAAGAAGAAAATGTGCAATTACTGCCCCTGAGCAACTTTGGGGGTGCAGGCGCCCCTTGGGGGTACATACCACATTTCTCCCTTGCCTAAGGATAATTCCTACCAAGATTTTTTTTAGAAGAAGTCGAAAATGTAAACCAGACGGCATTTTTGGTTGGGGGTACTAGTCCCAAGCCCCCTCCCCCTGGAGGAGTCAATAGCCCTTCAAAACAATTTTTATACCCCTGAGGAATGCTTCCTATCAAATAAGTAAAAATCTATACATGTATTTCAAAGAAAAGGTTTTAAAAAATGCCCATTTATTGCCATAGGGTCACCTTGACGGATGCTGCCCCAGGCCCCCTTAGGAGGCATATACATGTACCCGTTTGAACAAATTTAAATCTCCCTTTCCTGCAGGTGATTTCTACAAATTTTGGTTAGCATACAACCATGGGTTTTCAAGAAGAAAATGTGCAATTACTGCATTCAAGGGAAATTGGGGGCGCAGCCCCTAGGCCCCAAAATGCAATCACAATAGCTCACTTGAGCATTTGGTTAGGCTCAAGTAAGCCAAAAGAAGAAAAAAAGATGGGCAAGATAGAAAGATAAGAGATAAGAGTCGGAAAGGAATATACAGATAGAGGGGGTAGGAGATAGCTAGATACAGAAAGATTCAGACTACCAAGGCAAGAGAGAATGACGAAGGGAGGCAAGAGAGAATGATGAAGGGAGGCAAGAGAGAATGATGAAGGGAGGCAAGAGAGAATGATGAAGGGAGGCAAGAGAGAATGACGAAGGGAGGCAAGAGAGAATGACGAAGGGAGGCAAGAGAGAATGACGAAGGGAGGCAAGAGAGAATGACGAAGGGAGGCAAGAGAGAATGACGAAGGGAGGCAAGAGAGAATGATGAAGGGAGGCAAGAGAGAATGATGAAGGGAGGCAGGGAGCAAGGAAGAGAGTGAGGGGAGGGCAAGACACAGAGGGTGCAAGTGAGACAATGATAGAAAGAGCGAGATGCATTACCAATGACAGAGAAAAGGAAAAGAACATAGGAAATAGATATGGATATATGTGATGCAATGATAAAGAAATACAGCACAAAAGACAAAAGGAAGGAGCTGGAAACAAAGGCGAGCAAAAACAATGAATAGATACATGTAGAGGGGCAAGAGAGAGACAGAGAGATGGAACAGTGACCAAGAGATTTAAAAGGAAGCAAGAGCTAGACAAGGAGAGACAGAAAGAGGGGCAAGATAAAAGGAAAGGAAGAAGTGGTCAAAAGAGATGCCGAGATTGGCCGAGTAAGAGAAAATGGCTTAGTTCAGAAAGAGGAAGAGTAAGAGACATATAAAACTGAAACCCAATTTACAGGCTGAATAAACTGGAGCCTTTAAATTTTAATTTCACCATTATGTTCAAGAGGTTTGTATGAGCAAATTGAAGGAAAACTCGCATAGGGCACAGAGAGACAGAATAGAACACAGAAGGGGGGGGTAGAAATAATAGATAACAGACAGTTCAAAAATAATCAATTAAGAATTTAATATTGACTCATTATTTGCTCACTTGTAAGATAATTTGGTATACATGTCTAAATGTACATATAGTGCATGGATTGCATAAATCTTCCAATAAAGGTCCAATAGCAGAGCTGCCAACCACAACTGAACAAAAATCCAATTTTGATTGATAAGTACTTTCTCACCGCAAACATGCATTTTTTTTTTGGGGGTTGCCAATTTGCATAAGTTCCTACATACAGGAAGAATTTTTTTATGGACCATTGGTTGAATATGCATGATTTCGTCATGACTGGTGTGTTCGATGAACCAATGAACATCCCCAAATTTTTTGCAGGTTGGCAGCTCTGCAATAGACATACATACTCTCATTTTCCTACTTTTCCCAATGTTAACAAGCACAATGTGCACACAAGCAAACATCCCACTCAAACAGGCACACGCACCAACCATCAATGTTACAATGTATCGCATACTTTCACATCAGTGTGAAAATGAAATACATGTATATTACACGGCTAGAGCAGCAACCAGATACATGAACGTAAATGAACATCAGCACATAAGCCCTCAATTATGGATACAATCCTAAAATCAAATGTCTTTCATAACATGTGACGGAAATAGAACCAGTTTCAATGCCCCAATTTTATTAAAACTAAAATACTTGAAGAATACACTAGAAATGACAAGACAGCATAATGTCAAGGGTTAATTTTATAGCTTTTTATTAGACTTTCCTTTTCCACACATAAATCCAAGTCCATAATATTCACAACACATTGTGCATATTCATCATTATACGACACACAGAAATGAAAAGCACTAGGCAGTTCAAAATGTGTTAAATTGCTCCGCCATCGATACCAGCTTGTGATGCCTCAAAATGGTGATATTTTTGGCCAGCCATTCAAGGGGTGGTAATAGGTTAAGAATCGGATACAATTGTTTAAAATCTGATGTGGATAAGGGGTACACATTCATTTCACAAAAGTAAAATACAAACAAACTTCAAATCATACCTTATTGAACCTATTACCACGATTGGGATTTTTTTTTTCTTCAATTTTATGGTTATTACTGCGCATTCATCTTGGAAGTGTAAAGTAGCACTACACTGTAAAAGCCAAATCACAAAACCTGAATAGATATAGTCTATCCCTATAATTACTTCTCATTATGCTAATATGAATACTTCATATAAATACCTGTCCATAAATTTGCATAAATGCAGTCTAACTGTTATGTGTTTAATGTTTGGAGTTTGGTCGAAACACTGAGGGCCGATACAAAATACAATGTACCTATTCATTTTGGTGGAGCATTACCCTGATAGAGGTCTGACTTTTGAATAAGATCTTGAGGTTTTTATATTTATATCAGTGGTGCTATGATATATCTTGTTTCAGAAATGTCTTGAGAGAAGACATTTCTGAAACCAAAGGAACCAAAATAGGAAAACTTTATTTCATAGGAAAGTCCTATTTCATCCTCACCCTCTTAGCAGAATTACTCCAAAACACTGTACTTG